>JAAHCF010000243.1:0-48559 GCA_038367545.1 Beauveria asiatica | reverse complement strand
TCCAAGTGGCAACGTCATGGGAATTTTTTTTAAACTACCTTTATGCATACATGCTTAATGTCGGCCAGCCCCAAAATCGGCCTTTTCAGTACCTAGCGCCGCGATCCCCGCCAAACCTGAGACTGGAAAAGGGCTGAGCGCTTCGGCTACCTGGCAACATGGCGGCCCACAACCACGCCGATGGGAAGCGATCCGTCTGTGAGAATGACCGTGCCATGGGCGTCTGCCCAGTAATAAACAAGCTTTTCAAAAAAGAGTGAAACGCTCGCTGTTTTCAATTCCGGATGACATCCACAGAGCTGAATTTAGATGAAAAACGGGGTGTCTGCTTTGGTGTAATTGTTTGGCTCGCTCGTTGACGGGCGTCATGTGAGGCTTTCTCTTGATGCTGCGCAATGCCCATATGTAGGGACCAATCCAACAAACAACAAGGCCCACACCATGCGCGCTGGTTCCTGGCTCCCGAGTAACCATTAAAACCAACTAGTTACTGAGCGTTGCCAAGAGAGATGGTCCGAAACTCTCTTTGCGCGCCCACACTAGTTGGGGCGCAGCCTCCGATCATGAGGCTGACGGCGCCGCAGGATAAAAAAAGAACAATATGCTTCAAGGGCCCAAGGAGCTGAGCTGCATGCGAAAGCAAAGGAGCTGAGCTGCATGTGAAAGCACGCCTTTTTTTTCCCCCTTTCGGCCGAGGAAGCCCCAAAAAAAGAAAGCAAGTAGGCACCATCGTCATTACGGGCCGCAAACCAGCGTCGCGCTCTTTCTGCGTCGTGCTCTTTCTGCTTCATCGCCCGCCCGGCCGTCTTCCTAGGCCGATGCGTTCGTCGCGCGCCCTCTTGGCCGCCGACGGGCTCGCGCCTTGCATGCTACTGCCCTCGACCGCCGCCGCCGCCGCCCTCGACGACGCTGCTCCTCCTGCTCCTCCTCCGGTGGTGGTGGTGGTAGTGTTGCCAGCGCCAACTGCGGCGGCAGCCTGCGCGCGCGCCCGAGCACGCGCCTCTGCTGCCTGCGCCTCAGCCTCTGCCCGGGCCTGCTGCGCGGCGAGCAAGGCCTCACCAGCGCGACGGTCTTCGTAGGCGGCAACGTCCTCGGCAGTAATGGCGAGTGTGGTGGGGGGTCGGCGAAGCATCTCTCCTGCCTTGGCGTTTTTTTTTTCCTTGGAGGAGGAGTTGGTCGTACTTTTTTCTTTGCGGCGGTTGCTCTTGAAAAACCAAGCTTCTTTGATCTTTTTTTTTGTTGTCGTGTCCCTTGTTCCCTGGATGACGAGGTGGCTATACTTGTAAAAGTCTGCTCGCTCTGTTTGAATAGATGAAAACGTGCGTATGGGGAAAATGTTTGTGTAATTTCATTAAAAACCTTGGCGCCGAGATACGCATAAAGGTTGAAAGGAAAAAAGAAAAACAGGATCAAGTTGAGGTCGCGTTTGCTGTGATGGTGGGGTAAGTATTTGCTACCTGGGAAACAGCGACCGGCCGAGATGAACTTGGAGTGTGTGGAGTTTTGGCCTGAGCACAAGGAGCAAATGCCGTCACACTTGGTCATGCACGATTATGCGGGTTAAACGATTTGGAAATGATTAAATGAAGAAGAAACTTTGTTGAGGAAAAAATTACGGTCCTAGCTAAATATCATGTTTTATCTAAAGACAAAAAAGATGCAGAGTAGTTGTCTAGTAAAGAATGAATGAATGCAGTGCGCTCGCTGGCAGGTTTCGACAAGACGTAAAATGACCAAATCGTAAAATCATGTATACAAGTAATTAATTATTCGAGAAGAGGGCGGCGGGGGGGTATCAACGTCGAAAAAAAAAAGAAACAAAGCAAAAAAAAAGGCCTCGTCCATCATTCGTCTTCCTCGTTGATGTCGTCAAAGAGTGTCGGGTTTCTGGCAAGAAACTGGCCCAAATCCTGGCTCAGGTTACAGCTCATTCTGGGGCCGGCGCTCGCCGCGAAGCTCGAATCCTGCTTCTCCATCTTCTTCTTCTTCAAGTGCTCTTCTTCTTCCCTGTCCATCGACGACGGCAGGCCATAGGTATCGAGGCCGAGCTCCATGCCCATCTCCATCTCCATCAAGACGGGAATGGGATCCGAAGCGTGCTCGTCGCGGGCCGCCGCCGAGGCCGAGGCGTTGCGCTCGGCCTGGCCAAAGGACCAGCTCTGCATCCTCGCAAAGGAGGAGGAGGAGGTGGGGGACCGGTCCGGACTGGCCGGCATGGGCAGGTCCGCGTCCGACATGGTGGACGCGCTCGAGGCGCTGCTGCGCGACGACTCGGACGACGACGACGGGCTGGCCTTGCGGGGACGGCCAGACCTGACGAGCGCGCCGTGCGACTCGAAGCCAAACCCGTCGAACCAGTCGCCCAGCTCGTCCGCCATGGCGTTGGCCTCGTCCTGGGCCATGCCCGAGACGAGGTCGTCGGTGCCGCACAGCGCCGAGCAGTGGTACTTGGGCCAGTCCACCTCGTGCTGACCGGCGGCCGAGTCCCGCTCATCGTCGTCGTCGTCGTCGTCGTCGTCGTCTTTCTTTGCCCTGAGGCTCTTGTGATGAAACTCAATATGCCCGTGGCGGAACAGAGGGCTCGCCCTGGAGTAGGCGGTGCCGATGAGGTACAGCGAGTCGCGGGTGACGGCGGCGGCGGCGGCGGCTGCTTCGGTTTTGGCGCCGGCGCGTTTCGACCTAGATGACGTCGTTGCCGTCTTGTTCGTCAGGAGGCTGCTCCGGCGTCGCCGGCGCTCACCTTGGGCGGATGCGACGAGCATTTCCGGGATGGGGGCCAGCTGGGACGTGCGCGCGCGGGCCCCAAACCTGGCAGGGTTCTTGGGTGGAGGAGGGGGCGGGGAGCCCTGATCAACGGGGAGCGTTGGCCGCGCCGCCTCGGCTGCATTGTCTGCTGAATCCACGGCTGCAGCAGCATTCAGCTGGGTCGGTCCAGCTTCCGTAGCCAGGTTGCCATTTTTTTCCAAGTCGTGGCTCAGCTCTTCATCGTCAGTCTGGTTGCCGTCCTCGTTGCCGCCGCCGTCGTCATCGTCGTCGTCGTCGTCGTCGTCGTCGCCTGGCTCTGTAGAAGAGATGCAAGAGTCCGTGCCCATCCAGGCCACGACCGAATTGGGAAGCATCTCCCGATGGTACATTTGCGAGGCCGTGAGATTGCTGCCATGCGTCGCGCACAGGGAAAATTTGGACTCGCCAGAATGGCGCTTTGCCGGCAGGGCCGACTGTCGTTTGGCGGCCGTGATGGAGCTGTTGCGCTTGAGCGAGAGCTGGTCGTCGTCCAGGTAGTCCGAGTAGACGGACGAGAGGCTGCTGGCGGCCGACGCACGCTTGGATGCGCGGCTCGGGAGCAGGTCGCTGACGCTCTGCGACAGCGTCAGCCGCAGCTTGCGCGGTAGCAAGACGCTGCGCTTGCCCATCTTCTTTGTCGCGGGAGGGCGCGCGCCGCGGCCCTTGGTCGAGGTGCTGTGCGAGGACTGGAAGGAGCCTCTTCGAGCGGTAGACCGGCTGCTTTGCATCGAGCTTCTTGGCGCCGCCGAGACGGGAAGCGGAGGGAGTCCCTGCTGCCGTCGGCGTCGCACCAAGCTGCTGCGACTCAGAACAAGCATGCTGGGCTTGGCTTGTGCGACGCATGTGTTGTAGGTGACATCTGCCAGCGCGATTCCGACATCTGCAAAAGCTCGATCCGACTGCTGGATCAGGCCCTGAATGTTGTCGTCGGCTGCGTGCTGGTGGTGGTGGTGGTGGTGGTGGTGGTGGTGGTGGTGGTGGTGGTGGTTGATGGGTTGATCTTCTGTGACGGGCGACAGCTCCCCGTCGGAGTCATCTTCAAAGAGCCCACGCGGAGGCCGTGGCGGCCGCTGGGGAGGGGGCGCAGAGAGTCTCTTGGGTAACTCTATGGAACTGCTTGAGCCGCTCAAGGTGGTGTTTTTTGTAGAAATTGACGAAGTGCTCTTGCTAGTCCTGTGGCTTCCCCTCGAGCTCGAGGTCGTGCGATGTAGATCCAGTGGGTTCGGCGGGCTCAGGAAAGCTCTGTAGTTGGAATAGTCGGTAGAGTGGAAAAACATGGACAATCTCGTGGTGGCTTGGCTCTTTTCCTTTGACGTGGTCCATGATTTGGAGCGGCTGTGCTGCCGAGCGCAAGACTCGGGCGTCGGGGTTTCTGATGGCAGTGTATACTTGGTGCCGTCGCTTGTGAATTGTATGGGTGGCGTCTTGTTGTTGCTGGGATCGCTGGAGCGCGTCCGACGATGGGACAGACGCCCCCAGGCAAGGCCGAGTGACGAGGTGTCCATTTGCGTTGTATTTGTCGCAAGTTGTAGTTGATTAGTTGTCGTAAGTTGTAGTTGATTAGTTGTCGTAGACCATGTCTCCTTTGAAATGGTTGTAAACCTCGAATGCCTCCCAAGTGCAAAGGGCTTTGTAAATAGAGCACACCGCTAATGTCTTATATGTTGGAGCCTCTTTTGACGCTAACTTGTAAAAAAAAGTTGGACAGCGCACAGAGTCAACGGTGCTCAGATGTAAATGTGGGCAACGTCGTCAGACTTATTAGACTCAGCACAGAGTAACGAGAAGAAAACCTGCTGAACTTGAGGTGGTGGTGGGGGGACAAGGGGATTAATATCCAAATTTGCCGAAGGGGGGGGGGGGGTCAGCGGCGATGAGACGTGGCACAAGAGGCACGATGCACAAGGGTGAGAGGCTGGCTGGCTGGCTGGTTGATTTGAAAAAAAGGTTTGTTCTTTTTCAGTGTTTTCCTCTTTTTTATCCGTATTTTGAGCGGGAATACCTCTGTATCCGTACATTGGTTATAAATATGAGGGCGGGATTGGAAGGGGGTGGCAAGGGCGCTCGCTATTATAACAGAATATCAATCTTTTACATATGCCATCCACACCTGGAACACTGGGCAATCCCTCTCTTTGTCTGCCTTTGCTTGCCTGGTAGCCTGGCATGATGACGGGCTGGTTGTTATTTTAGCGCGACTCATGGGAGGCTCTCTCCGTGCAGTAGTGCAGTGCAGTGCAACAAGAGGCAACTGACTCCGGAGGGCCGCCAATGTGGCCGCTCACCCGCTGTAGGACTCGACTAGGAGCCCATTCTCATTCTCGGTATAGGGCCGGGGTGGCCTGTAAAAAGGTGGCGTGAGCTAGGGGACGTGAGCGATGCCCAGTCTGGCATGTCGCATCAACCCGGCCACCCACTCTCTCCTCTCACTGATCACTCTCTGCTTT
The DNA here is from genome assembly GCA_038367545.1 of Beauveria asiatica. Taxonomy (NCBI): domain Eukaryota; kingdom Fungi; phylum Ascomycota; class Sordariomycetes; order Hypocreales; family Cordycipitaceae; genus Beauveria; species Beauveria asiatica. Next base: position 43,328 of record JAAHCF010000243.1, on the reverse strand, counting down.
TATGAACATGCTTTGAAAAGTTGCTCAAATTGTAACGAGGGCTGGGGCGGTGGATGAGCGCCACCATCATGCATATGCCCGGTGCGCTGATATTCAACCACAGCTACGGGCTACAGGCTACAGGTCCCTGCCCATGGGCCATGGCTCGGCTGCCTGGCATTGAGTCCCATATGTACTTGGCGTCAGTCTTATTGTAACGCAGCCGGGAGGGGGGATCGGCAGCCATGCCCACTACAAGTTCGTCACGAGCTTGTTTCCCACATTCTGCCATGTAATACGGATACTTGCTCTCTTTTTCCTCATCGAGGGAACGGGCCGGCGCTATCATGTCTTTTTTGCTAGGTAGTTATTTGGAGATTCCCCGCTCATTCAAAGGCGGCTTGCAGAAACAAAGCCAAAAGTACGATGCTCTTTGTGCGCCCTCGGCACCAAGCCGTTGGTTTTTGAATAAATCTCATCAATTTTTAATTTTTTTTTAAAAAATGGGTTATTTCCTGATTCTGGTTCGACAATAGCTTACTATTATTACTTATTTTTAATGTTTGCCTGCGGCCACAACAAAAATCTTGTACTGACCCTGGTGCGGGCGAAGCTGGTAAATTAATAACTAATAAAGTTGAAAGTCACAGTAATCCGTAGGTTGTTTGACTCGAGCACATGTGAGACCTGCGCCGCCCGCATTGCCTTTTTTTTTTTTTTTTTTTTTTTTTCCCGGTCCTCTTCGACTTGATGCTGTGCGACTAATCAAGACAGCGTCAAGCCGAGGATGCGGCGAGCAGTGTTACAATTCTTGTCGTCATTCTCGTGCACAAGCGCTTGCCGTCGCATTGTATACACGTCTAGAAACGGCGCAAGAAGCGACGCTGACAGGACATCCCGGGCTGTCCGGCACCATGAATGGGTTGATGAATGTCTCGACATGTCCATGCCCTTTGATTCGTCTTTGCTTCGCAGTCGGAGTGTGGTAGCATGGCAAGCCACGTACTACTTTATTAGGTCTGCCTGTACGTAGGTAGTTGCTTGGTATGTCGTATTATTACTGGCAGCTCATAATGACCTTTCCAATCAAGTCGTTTATTATAACAACAATTAACAGCACACCATGTTTGCGATGCCAGACGCAACGTGGTCAATGCAAATCGCTCACTGCAAGGGCCGAAAATGATGCACGCCACGACTGCAATAGGTAACAGTCCTCTGACTGTACTCCGTAGCAGTAAACATTCGTCAGTAACAACTTGTCTGTAAGGCTACGTGACATTATTTTCATCTTCATCAGTCGCGCTCCCCATCATGAAGCCAAGCATCGTATTTGCTATTTACACTCTCTGCGCTCCTTTTGCCAGTGTCGTCCACCGAATCATCAACCCCGGCGTCATCTTTCTTTCCTCTCCCACACATCCATCTCAGCGAGATAAATAATCGCTACACCCGCACTCACACATCACCATACTTGGCTTGCAGGGATGCGTCGCAAGCTTACTCAGGCTGGCTGGTGCTCACTGTACACTGTACTGCAGCTGAAAAATATCAATCGCGACTTGGTGTGGTGGCAAGTGGTCAGCAATGTTCCAGCTGAGAGCCCGTCTTTTCCCTAGCTGCGTCTTGATTGGAAGCCTTGCAAATTGATGTGCAGCTGCCCGTTTCTTTGCCGTGATGCCGAGGAACGGATTTGCCGCGCCCATTTGACGACGATTGACTCGCCCACCGTGAATGTTTGCGCGAGCACCTTGGGGTTCCAACGTCTTTGTCGGGCGCCGGCCATCTAACCATCTACGAATACCCCCGATTTCCATGCATCCTGCCGAACCAGGCTTCTAAAAGCCCACCATTTGCTTGCTTACTACGCTGACGCATCGTGCCAGATCGCCGCACACCACGTATCCCGTTGCAGGAAACCTCGTGGCTGACACATTGGGGGCGAGTTGCCTTGTGTGCCCAGCAGCTTTTGTAGCCATCATCAGCCCCCATCCAATAATGCGCCTTGCGTGCTCACCATGAACGGGAGATTTTTGAGGTTGAGATTTTCAGGATGCCGGTAAGCAACAGGAATCCTTGACGACATCGACACCGAGCCACAATGACGCTGCGGCCGCCCGTAGCGGCCACGCAAGACGGACAGGGCATCCTGGTCACATCCAGAGCCGACAAACTCTATTATCTATACAGTATAACAACCCATGCCAAACCCGCAAGTCGCCCTTATCTGGATTGCCAGGGATCCGAGGCTGCAGATTGTGCTCTGCCATGTATGCCTAATACAGCAACCATGGTTGGCTTATGCACAAGTCGGACATTGCGCGGCTCGCGTCGGATACCACTGATCAAGGCTCGATTCTGTCTCCCCAAATCTGGGGTTGCTTTCAGCCGTACATATTCTCATGTTCTGTTTGCTCTAGCTGTAACTAACTTGTTTGATCGACATGGTCACACACGTCCTCCGACAAGGCAGGGTGATGATAAATATGCAAAGTTGGCCACACTTGACCATTTTGGCGCACCACTCATCATGCCCATAGCTCCATCGTTAAATTACATTCATCTTCAACGAGATGGCCATATTGGTCGTTTCGTTGTTGGCTTTACTCTCAGCATCGAGCCGGGGTCCGCACGCAGCAACTGTTTGCCCCGGCCCGGACCACGGCAGTCTCAGAGACATGAAAGGCTCTGATGCGTCTACAGCTCTTTGCTGGTGATGGCTGCGGAGTGATGATGCAGTCACGATCAAAAGAAACGATGCATTTCGGAGAAGCTATGCGTGCCAGGCGCAGTATCAACGGCGAGTCCATGTGTATGCGCACAAACACCTTGTCGAGACGTGCGTATCTGCGACGCTGTAAATAGCTGCCGGCGCGAATCAAAGTCAGACAAGGTCATTCCGTCTCTTTGAGCCAACTGACACACGTCCGCGCCGCAGAGTTTGGCACAACGCCTTGAATACACCAAGAAACGCACACTGAAGATTGCGCCAACCCTGGACAGCCTCACTGTGCTGTTATCATCTAGACAGATTACGATGGAACGTGCCTATGAGAACTAGGATAAAGATGTTGCATCTGTTCTGAATTTAGCAACTGATGGCGACCCTGAATGTGTCGGGCAGGGCAACCCAGACTTGATGTACGCAGCGGGCGCCTTTTGGCTCTACTCGTGCCCTGGCGTTGAAGAACAAGACAAAACAAAACAAGCAAACAAACGGTTCATCGTCAGGTACAAACGCAACTAGCCGTTTGACCGAGATTATACTTGAGCAAAATATCTCGGAAACTGGGGTGGATTGAGATGCGAGGGTTCCTGATACATAGATGATGGGCTGGCTCGATAAGTAGAAGCCACCGCGCGCCTAGTGATGCAGCAAATGCACCTCGTCTTGGACCTTGTAGCCACTCTTACACCCTCTTTTCGTTCTTTTTTTTTCTTTTCTTCTTCTTTTTATTTTCAACTAGTTTTCCAGTGGCTTTGATACAACTTGTTGATTCACAATGGTGTTTGCCGACGCAAAGGAATCCGACTCTGGGTCGTCGATGCGGCCCAACACGCCGTTTCTTCACCAGGTCCAGAGCGTCACAATCACAAACGAAATGTTTGAAAAGCTATACCTAAACCTCGCAAACAACCGCGTCAAGCGTCATGACTTTCGGCAGACCTTTGCGAACCCGACTCCTCTGTAAGTAAAAAAAAAAAAAAACCTGCACCCTTATCCCAGCCAGCCAGCCCATTTGAGTGCAAAACAAAACGGGCCAGAAGAAATGTTGCGAGGCGCATTCAACATGCTAATTATACAAAAATAAAAAAATAAAAACCCCTTGAAAAGTCCCCTTCTCGGTTTTCTCATTGCTTCCACACCTCTGAGCTGTGCGCTGATGGGCTGGCGCGGTGCTGGCGGCGGCGGCGCGGCCACCATTGGCACATTCTACTTTTTCGGCGGCATGCTGCAGATTCTGGGCGCGATTCTGGAATGGATTATGGGCAACACGTTTGTGTACATTGTTTTCGGGTCCTTTGGTAAGTCGTTCAAAGCTCCAAGGTTCACACGTTCCTTACAACAACAACAACAACCTATTGCTTACAACCTCGTCTTTATTAGGCGCCTTCTGGCTCGCCTTTGCCGTCACGCTTACTCCCTTCTTCAACGCCCAGGGCGCATTTACCGCCAACGCCACGACGGCTGCGGAAAAGGCTGCTGGAGTTGCTAGTTTTCAGTCTAGCATGGGTGCGTCATGCCAACTTTGCTTTTGCAGCAAAAACGACAAGAGCTCGCTGACCCAAATTCGGCCTTCCTGTAGCCTTCTTCCATGTCTGCATGGGCGTACTCGTCTTCATGTTCCTCATCTGTTCCCTCCGGACAAACGTCGTCTTCTTCACAATCTTCCTCCTCCTCGACATTGCCTTGTTTCTGCTCGCAGGCGCGTACTGGAAGGCGGCTGCCGGCGACATGCAGGCATTTCACACACTCGAGGCTGTACGTATACAAGTTGTTTTGTGCATTTGCATTTTCGGCCAGGGTGTATCAAAAGTTGAAACGCTAATGTATTAAAAATCCAGGCAACTGGCGGCTTCGTCTTCTTATTATGTATATTTGGGTGGTATCTCTTGTTGCCCAGCTCCTTCGCTCCGTCGATTTCCCCCTCCATCTTCCAGTCGGCGATTTATCGGAGCGCCTGTTTGTTCGTCCACAAAAGGCACTCAAAGATGCAGAGTACAGTGCATAAGTCTGTCTCGAGGGTCCCGCATTTGGGACTGCCAAAGCTCGCCTGGTGTTGGGAAGCAGCGTGGTCCTTTGGTCTCACTAATCTTTGCCTTTTCGCTGGTTCTCGAATGAGCCGTCAGTCGGTGCTCGGTAGAAGATCGAGTCCGAGGCACAATAATAATTATAATTATAATAATAATAATAATGAGCGGTTTGCGTCGCTGGTCGTATCCTTGATAATCTTCGGGTGGTGTATTATGAGCATTGTACTCGGTACAAGGTTTGACATTCCAAGAGGCGTATAGTTTGGCGAGCATATGAATAGATGCACGCAGTTTATGCGAAAGACGTCTTGTCGCATGAAGCCGCATCCGTCGTTCGAAATGGTGACACTGAATCATATTTCACAGTATATTGTTCGCTTCTCGCATTGCACGCGATGTTCCAGTCTTTAGGAAAGAAGCAGCCGCATGCTGCGGCATTCTCGGTATCGGTCTTTCCGCTGCCGCTTCTGTTTTCTCTCGCGACGGCAGCGCAATGGTGTTATCTGCTGGTGTAGATTTGTCGTGTTGCCGGGCCGGCTTGCGGCTTCCGATGCACAAAGTAAACCACATTGATGCGCCGGATTTCACGTCTTCAGCCCATGTAGCAACTGTAGGTATTCGATGTCGTGCCACTTCCGTCGTGGCTCGGTGCAGCACAACGCTCAGAGAAGAGTCCATATATATCAATTGGATGCCGGAAACCGAATATTATTAGCAGTTCATGCAAGCCTTTGCCCTTATAGTTATCGCTACTTCGGCTTCTGCTTCTGTCCGAAATGGGGTGACAATTTGTCTTTTGCTTCTTCTTTTGAAATCGCTGTGCGGACTCGCCGTGGATCCGTTCCCGACAGCCCAACTCTCCGTCAGTGTAATAATTAGAGTCAGGATGGTGTGCAAGTATGGACGCGCGTATTATAGACCGTATTATACACGCTCCAATGGAAATATACCCAAACAAGACAGGCAAAGCAACAACGTAAATGCATCTGGTCATGCATGATTCAAACAGCGAAATGCTTCATTTTAGACTTTCCAATAGTGGTCCCGTCTCCCTTGAGGTGGATAAATAATACCAATAACACGACGCCACAAACTATTCTCCCCAACTATTCTCCCTCTTATAATTTATTATAGCCAACTTCTCCATTCCAATTAACGTGTCATTTCCACGTGGTGCTAACTAACTATATTGAATTGGCGCGAGTCAGCGGCGCCACAAACAAATAAATATTTAGCTGTCCCAAAATTCCAGAGCAGCCTCAATGAATCAATGATTCAACAGTAAAAGCCAAATATTTAAATAGCTGACAAGACACAAGTGATGGACCGTTGGCTCGCTGTTGTTGGTCTTCACATCACCCAAAATTTGCAACAAATTGTAATCCGTATCAAACGTCAGCTATACATTTCTACCACATATATCTATATTAACCTGGTCCACATATCGCACAAGGTCTGCGCAGCCAATATTTATTTGTCTTGTCCCTACAATTCGGGCCCGCTGCCCACGTCAACATCATCTTCCTCCTCCTCTCCCTCTTCATCATTAGCCGCAAAGGGCACGAACCGAAAGTCCAAAAAGCTCCGCTTGCCTCCCTCTATATCAACGAGGAATTGTAGACTAAGAACCCCTTGCCCGTCGCCTCGCAAGCTGACCTTGTTCGCAATGCGCATAGCCTCGGTCGAGTTCTTGATAAAGTCAAACTTGTACGACTGCGTCCATTTGTCTCTAATACTGAACGTTTCCAGTAGCTCTCTGCCTCGGGCAAAATCGACATCCGAGCTACCCAAGTCGCCCTTGCCGGCCAAGGATAGGTAAGGGGACGTTTTTGACGTCGTAATCGATAGCTTCATGGGCGCTGTAGGCGAAATTTCTGCCAAAGAATCCAGCAGTGACCGCGATTGCATGATGATCTTGAACCATATGTCGTCTCTATCCAGAGGTATGTCGTCTGTCATCTCGGGTACATATGTTGCGAGGCCAGCTGTCGTTTGAACACCTGATTCCTCTATCATAACTTTGAATGCATCACCCTCTTGCCCGTAAACCAAAGTGCAGGTTCCAGAAATCCCCAGTGTCTGGTTGCTGAATGCGTCCGGCCGATAGTTCCTCAGATTGCTCCGATATGGGTCTTGTTCAGCTTTTTGAGCTCGCGCGGCAACGTCCACAGCGCCAAATATTTGAAGAATTTCGAGGAAAGATGATAGTGGTATCTGAAAGTTTGGGAGCTCTGGCGGCTCACCATCTTCTGCAGGTGGTAAATTGACAGAGTACGAAGAGAAGAGAGATTTATTCAGGAATGCCACTCCTTGAAACATGTTAGTACATGACCTCTACACAACAGTCGCAGCACTTACCTTGCATTACTTTCGCGTGATCCGCCGCGAAACGAATACCTTCTTCCGTGATTTGAACGTGAACTTTCGGGGAGAAGTTGATGCACCGTAAGAGCTGGTAAAGCGGACGCGTTGACGTCGCCACGGCGCGTAGGATTGGCTGTTTGTCCGTCATGATGTACTGGCGTTCTCGGCTGTCGGAGACCTAGAGTTGACGAGCGTAGTAAAGAAAATTGCAGAATTTAAATCAGATATAAGTGGCGCTGAATGGCCTTTTGTTCTTGTGTGTTCCAGCTAATATACAGTGTGTGTCGCTCCGACTTCAATGAGGGCGTGGGGTATCTCAGACGTAGACTCCAACCGCGCAGAACATGTATACAACACCGTATCTAAAAGGGGTCAGCTCATGGATTGTCTAGAGACGAATTGGACGCTTTGCGACATACGCTAATGCTAGAGATGCTGGAATACCGACTGCAAAGACGTTTACTAGTGAACGGTCTGGGATTGTCAGCGATACTGTAGCCTTGGCACCTCGACTGCCTTGACTCACTCAATGCAAATACACCAGTAGCAATGATTCCCAAAAGGAGTAGAACAAAGCCGACCAAGAATTGGCTGCCCTTGCCGACGGTGGGGAGGAATGGACTGCCAGCAGCAGCTAGCCAGACCTCATGCAGCGATGAATCCATGTAGTATATGCTTGTGTGATATGCGAGCTCGGTTTTTATACGAGTACTCGTGAGTCTATACCGCCGCGCGCCGTCGTCCTTTGATGGGAGAGATCAAAGCTTCGATTCGTTAAGTTGTCGCAGGAAGATGATACGGAGGAGCTCCAGATGCACGATGTGAATGCGTGTCCCGTTGTCGCCAATTAGGACTAGCGCGATTTGGTTCCTGGCGTGGCTCATAACGTAAGCATGTTGACCCACCCGTCGCGAATGCACCTCCGCAAATGCGACACAGATCAAGTCAAGTCCGACTTTGAAAGCTCCAGAGTTTAGTAACTCATCTTTACTTTCTCGAGGCAACGGACGCCTGCAAATGTCAGATACCAAGGAAGAGAGTAAGCGTTACGGTTTACGCGCCAGTGCGCCGGTACTAATCCTACATGAGTAGTGAAGCGCAAAGCTGAAGAGGATTTACCCTCCCCTGCAGCCCCGAAGCGCGCCAAGCACAGCGACTCCGAAGAGCCCCAAGACGACGAGCAATTAGATGCATCTTTAAGCGCACCAGCTGCCGACGAGGCAGGGGCAGACGACGGAGTTGAAGACGGCATGGATGACAAGGACGACAAAGACGATGATGGCGATGGAGACAATGACGACGAAGACAAGGACGAGGAGAAGGATGAAGACCCAAATGTCAAGTCCGAAGACGGCGTCGACTCAAAGACGGAAGACTTTTCAGCTCCTGCACTGAAGCGCATTCCATTCCCCGACAAGGTAAGCTTCTTGTACTGCCTTTTTCCATGCTTCTCTCGCTAACAAACGTTTCCCATGCAGCCGGGCGTTATTGAAGAGCGAAACAACGAAATCGAATTTCGGGTAGTCAACAACGACGGAGGGCGCGAATCACTGATCGTTCTGACCGGTCTCAAGTGTTTGTTTCAGAAGCAGTTGCCTAAGATGCCCAAGGACTACATTGCGCGATTAGTCTACGATCGAACTCACTTGTCGATAGCAATCGTCAAGAAGCCACTCGAGGTAGTAGGCGGTGTCACATTTCGTCCGTTCAAGGGTCGTCGTTTTGCGGAAATCGTCTTCTTCGCCATCAGCACAGATCAGCAGGTCAAGGGCTATGGTGCACATCTCATGTGTCACTTGAAGGACTACGTCAAGGCCACCAGTGATGTGATGTACTTCCTCACCTATGCCGATAACTACGCCATTGGCTACTTTAAAAAGCAAGGCTTTACAAAGGAGATTACACTTGACCGGAGCGTCTGGATGGGCTATATAAAAGACTACGAAGGCGGCACCATTATGCAGTGCTCCATGCTCCCGCGCATCCGCTACTTGGAAGTCGGGCGACTGCTGCTCAAGCAAAAGGAGTGCGTCCAGGCCAAGATTCGAGCCTACTCCAAGTCGCACAACGTGCACCCCCCGCCCAAGGAGTGGAGGCACGGCATCAAGGAGATCAACCCGCTCGACATTCCCGCCATCCGCGCCTCGGGCTGGTCGCCGGACATGGACGAGCTCGCGCGCCAGCCGCGGCACGGCCCCAACTACAACCAGCTGCTGCACCTGCTCAACGACCTGCAGAACCACAACTCGGCATGGCCCTTTTTGGTGCCCGTCAACCGCGACGACGTGGCCGACTACTACGACGTGATCAAGGAGCCCATGGACTTTAGCACCATGGAGAGCAAGCTCGAGGCGGACCAGTACCCGACCCCCGAGGAGTTTATCAAAGACGCGACGCTCGTCTTTGGCAACTGCCGAAAGTACAACAATGAGAGCACGCCGTACGCCAAGTCGGCCACCAAGCTGGAAAAGTTCATGTGGCAGCAGCTCAAGGCCGTGCCTGAGTGGTCGCATCTGGAACCGGAAAAGTAAGACATGCTGCGCACACTGCGATTTCATTCGAGAGAGCTGTCCCAACTGCTATACATCTTTTCGGCGTTTCTTTTTTGCTGCATCACCTTGTATCAATCTTTCTTCAACGACAAACTGTCGAGATCAGACGAAATCGGCTTCACAGCGTTGGAACAGAGCACGTCCAGACGCTTACCCGCTAGGTTGCCGCTTTCGGAAAGACGGCCCATTGTCGGCAAGCTGCAACACCAAATCTGTTTTGTTGTCGAGCTTTTTCATTTACTACGTCATATATTTTTTTTTGTCCTTGCGGGAATTCAGGGATCCGGGGGCGGTTTACAACATGATTTTACTTGACATGATTAGCGGGCGTTTTAACCTACCAAAGAGCACAAACGGTGGAGTTATCGAGGTTTACACTTTTGGATGATGGTTGGATGGCATGGATGGATGGCAATTAGGTTATTAGGAAATTCAAAACATTTCATCACCTTGCGTGCCTGCGTGCCAAGTTCTTGCTGCGACTATCCGGGGCCGTAAGCCGGCCCGTGCTTCTGGGGTCACCTGAATGCTGATCAAGCACGCATCGAGGTTCCATCCTGTCTGAGGCGAATACGCGGGGGCAGATGCGCGGTTCGGGTCAGCTTACGTCATGTGTGTGTGTGTGTGTGAGGCAAACATTCTTTGTATTTGTCTGAAGGAATCCATACATTCCAGATGAATGGTCAAGAATAAGAGAAAAGGAAGCAGGTAAGCTGCAAGCAGACCAAAAAGAAATATAAAAATCGTCCGAAATTTTTGGCTCGCTGCTTCCAGGAAGGAAGCAAACGTCCAGAAAAGAATTAAATCGCTGTAAACAAAGTAAAAAGGAAGGGTCATTATCCCAAGACCGCAGCAATGTGTCCCATCGACTCCAAAAACGTCCCAATAATCAAAATAAGAAACCCGAGTGAATGCACTCATTGCTAGTGGAAGCTCCATTCTCGCCCGTCATGACCAGCCGCGTAATCCATGGTCTTTGCTTGGTCTCCCTCGAGCATTTTTTGGCGTGTTTTGTAATTTCTTTTCTTTAGCCATCAAGCTGACTGCTTAAGCACTAGGGTTGGCTGTGCGAGAGGCGTTAACCTGGCCGCCAAAGTTCCAGCCCATGGCGGAGCGCGGGGTGGCCGCCGTCAGCTGGCGGCTGAGGGCGTTGGGCGTAGCCGCGCGCCCGGGACGGGCAGGGTCGTTGCGGGCAGAGATCGAGGTCTCGCCGCGAATGAGCTCGCGAAGCATGGGCTGGAGGAACTCTGGGATGTCGTCCCACTGGCCGCCGCGGGCGAGGTCGAGCATGCCGTGGGGAACGAGGGCGGCGGGGCGAGTCAAGGGCGCGGTGCGACCGCCGGCAGCAGACTCGGTCATTTGCTCAGTGACAATGGCGAGCTCGCCCGACTCAATGGCCGTCTTGAGCCACTCCTCCCAGGCCTCGTCAAGGACGGCGGAGCTGTCTCCGGCATCGCGGCGGGCGGCCTGGGTGCGGAGGCGAGCGTTGAGCTCGACGCCGACGCTCTCGAGCTCGTCCTCGCTCGATTCCTCGTCTTCGTCGTCGTCATCCTCATCGGCGGGTTGGTAGGGCGGAGTGGACATGCCGCTGCTAATGGGGCTGGAGCTGAAGGTCGGGCTGGAGGCGGCGTCGATGTCAATATCGGTGGACGGTCTCACCCAGACGGCGGGCTCCTCCCAAGTCGGGAAGCCATCGGCGGTGGTATCGCGGATCGCGATGCCCTGCTCCTTCTCGAACTTCTCCTTGGCCCACTTGGTGCCCTCCCATTTGGTCAGGCCGGCAATCTCGAAGCGCGTCAGGCCAAGGGCGTCAAAGGCGCGGAAGAGGCGGCGGTGCCATGGCCAGCGGCTCAGACGCATGCGGTGTGTAGGGTGGACGTAGTCGAGGCCAGGGTATTTGGCCTCTTGCGTGTCGATGTGGCCGTAAAAGGCATGCGTTTCCTGACGAACCTCGGGGATGAGGGAGCGCTGGAGGAAGGACTGGAAGTTTTGGGGGTCCGAGACCTTGGGACGGGGAAAGAGCTGATCGTAGACGATCTCTTCAATCGGGCGGCCCATCATCTTGGCGGTGTTGTTGCTCACCGTCACCGTGAGCGGGTATATCCGTGGTGTTGGGTTGGTGTATCAACTCTCGCTCAGGGGGTAATCGGGCTGGGGTCGGAAACGCGCTTGTTTGTTGGAGATGGGATGAGAGTCGAGGGGTAGAATAGTATAAGAGCGGAAAGAAGAAGCGCGGAAAAGCTGAAGAGAAAGAAGAGCAGATGTGATGTACAGAAAAAACGATAAGAGCGTAAAAGTAGCTTGGCGGGCGAATCCAGGGTTATGAAGGCGTGGGATGGGCTGGACTGCCTGGGCTGACTTGAGTGACTTGAGTGACTGGGGGGGTATTATGAGGGCAAAAAGAAGGGGGTGTGGACAGGACAGGACAGGACAGGACAGGGACAGGACAGGGACAGGAACATTGCAACCACTATGGGTCCATGAAAAAGGTGCTTCCACTTTTTGCGAGGATGCACATGGGCTCGATCGGGGTGGGCAAATGGCTCTTTTCTTCTCTCCCATTCTCTCGCTGATGGACTAGTAGTAACTAGACCATCCTACGGTCGACCGCGTTGCTGCCACCATGGGCACAGACGGCCAGGCAACCGGGCAATTTGTAAAGATGCTTAACCGAAAGATGCAGAACTATGACAAAGTTTGGTGATGCTGGGCAACCGCCCGGAGGGATGGGACGACTAGTTGCCCGCGTTATCGAGGTCTACATATCGATTCTTCTTCATTCGGCCCCCCTTGTTCCCCTCACAAGCCCTATTCGCCTCTTTGACGCTTCTTGGCAATGCAATTGCCGCCTGTAACAGGGCCTCGGAGCAAAAGAGGAGAAAATGACAAGCAAAAGGGACAAGGGCAGAGACTGTACAGGGCTATTCGTACTGCGACACCCGCCTATCGAGCCCACGCCCCTGATGATCCAACTGTGCACTAATTGGCTAGTTAGCGCGAGGCAACTGGATGCGGGTTTGCTCAGAGTACGGATACGGAGCAGAGTAACACGACTTGCACGAGTGACACTCATTGGACTGTCGCGAGCTTCCAGCGTTGCCTCTTTACTAAAAATGGGTGGTTCCCGCTAAATAAGTGCACAATCATGGCGTCGCGCCGCGAAAACAGCATGCCCAGGCCGGCTCAGGGCAAACGTTGAAAAAAAAAAAGAGATCAGCGGGATCGCGGGCATTAAATTGCAAGGCACGCTGGTGATTGCCAAAACCTCTCGCTCAGGGCCATGGCGGGTGCGTGCGGTCGGCCCGTACACCCTATGAACGGACAGGGGAGGCGCTCGGTGGCAAAGGTGGTTTGGTCCCATGCTGAGTAGAAGGGGGTGTGTGTGCCTGTGGCTTTTTTTTTTTTTTTTTTTTTTTTTTTTTTTTTTTTTTTTTTTTTTTTTTTTTTTTTTTTTTTTTTTTTTTTTTTTTTTTTTTCTTTTTTCGTTTTTTTCTTTTTTATTTCTCAAATTGAGGGGAGAGGGGAAAAGCTTCTAGCGTGTACGCCAGCATCCAGTCATGATAAGCTGACATGCGCGAGGCCAGCATGACAAGGATCCATGGAAGGGCTACAATTACCATGAGGAAGAGCATGGGCTTGTGAGACATTCGGTACATGTGCTATTTTCTGCCCCTTGCAGCTCTCTGCATCATCAGAGCAAACAAGAGACGATCTCAGACATGTGCACTCTTTCTCCGTCCCGATGGATCTGGGAACGCAGACGCTCATTCGCTGCTTCCGCGTTGCTCATGTCTCACGTCGCCAATGTCACATACGCAACCAAAAGACGACGCGCTGAAAATGCGTAACCCTTTCCTCGCCACAGCACCAAGCCTGTCTGGAGAAGGGCTTGCTCTACAGAGTAGAAACACGCCGCCTCCGCCGCCTACTGGGGCCGTTGATGTCCATGGGCTACTCCGTACCGAGCCCAGCTTTCCAATCTTTATTCCATCCCTGCTTTCCCACGTCAAGTACTCCGTACTCGTGACCAACACCGGGGTGAGGAGAAAAAAGGCAATACCACCGTGCTGCGCTCCGTAGTAAGCCTCAGCACGAACCAGTCTCCTTTTAGTCGGAGAATAGAAGAGCAAAAACGCAGAAAAGGAAGCTGCAGCAACAGTGGCGGGCTCGGGGCAGAGGCTCAAAGATGTGATCGCTGACGGTCGAGTGTGTAGCATGCGGCTGGTAAGCGACGCTGTCTATGGAGGCGAGTAAGCACTGCTCGGCATAGTGGGTGCCGTAACGGGGATTTTGACAGCGGCCACCAGATGCAGACTAGGAAGCTGGTTCGTCTGACAATGGATATCGATACGAGGAGCGCGATGCAAACCCATGTGCATGAAAAGTCGTCCCTACGGCATCTGAGGGGGGGGGAATCATGAAGAATCCCCATGTCCAAGAGTAACTACAAAAGCGCAAACCCAGCAAAGCAATAAAAAGCGGCCCACTGCCGGCCGCAAAACTTTGTCCCATTGCAAGATGCTCTATGTCTTTCTGTCAGTCGAGCCTTTTGTTTTCATCCTTTCCTCTTCTGCGCCTTAATCCTTTCCAAACGCCATGCCCGTTTGGTCTATACGGGCAATATAAACGCCGCATCATCAGAGAAGGACGCTTATTATAGTTGGAAAAGTTCCCCGGGTCTCGCCCCTAATAATAACCCACCACGGTGGAGAGTACGTATTTCGCCTAAAAGTAATCCGTAGTTATTAGGCCAAGGCGATTTCGGCAACCAATCTTTTGCCTTTCCCAATTGGGTTACCACATCGCCGCGCGGGAAACTCTCTCTGCAATCGGGTCGATTCTTGCCGATGCTACGTATAACCTTTTACGGGTAACAACTGCCGAAACTTGTACCTCGACATCAATGATTATTGTGCTAAGAAAGACTTGCTCCTACTAAAAAAAAGATTACCAAAAAAAAGAAGAAGAAGAAGAAGAAGAAAAGCCGTTGCCAGTATCAGCGTCTTCTTCAACTTGACCACCGGCCAGCAAGTTCCATACTACTCAAACTGCTACATGCTGTCAAGAAGATTGTCTGATATAGGAGCAACTTTTTTCTGCATAACCCTGACCTAATCAAGCATAGTCTGCCGTTCTACTAGAACTAGAGTCTGTAAACGGCGTAACCAGAAAAATTCCCAATTGCCAAAGAGCGCCGCCGCCGCCGCCGCCTGCCGCCGCCACTGCAGACCGATGGACAAATCACGAGCAGTCTGACCGTCCCCATGGCCATCCCGCCACTGTCTCTTCTTCCTCTCCTCTTCTTCCGACAGCCGCTGCCAATCAATATTTCGGCAACGCCGAGCGAGGGCCAGTCGGGCCACTCATCGTCCAAAACCGTCCGTCCTTTGTGGTACCCTGATGCGGGTGAAGCTTCCCAAGCTCCCCCCCCCCCCCTCCCCCGGGGCAAAGCACTCCTCTGCAAAAGAAGCTTCTCTAAAAGTATTTCTGTATAACATGGTTTGACTACAGAGAAGAGACTTCCCTCTTTGGAGAAGGGTTAGCCCGGTAAGCTGGATGGGGTTGGTGGATGTTCCGTCGCATCCTTGGTCTGGGGAGCTCCATGTCCAGGCAGCCATGGCCTCTAGAAGGCATCGTGATATTATTTGGCATCATTCTCTTTCACATCATTTTTACTTGAAACATGTTTCTGGCGTTCACTGTTGCTACTCATCACAAGTCACCCGTGTTCACCCGCGTTGGTCGCAAAACACCCCCGATGATGTAGATCTAGACACTGCAGTCCACAACGCAACTGCCACAGGTGAAAAGCGGCCATGTTCTAATCTTTAGCTTATTCGGCTCTCATCTCCAGATTTCCGTATTGGTCTCAAAATCTCACCATCACAGCAGCTCCAGGCGGAATCCGACATCTGCTAACCCGGCCGAAGCCCCGGGTTTGGCAGCCAACGGCCCTAACCAACCTTTTGTGAGCCCTTGCCCTCTTTTCAGACGGGTCCAAATACCAGAAAGCCCCTGTGAGCCTTTCTAGCACATGTAGTCAGAAAATAGTTTCTTTTTTTCCAAGGCCCCTCCTTTTTCGAAATTCTATTCGGCCTTCCATGCCACGAGTTTCCCCATCATCTGGGTCGGTGTGGCGTGTGCATAACAAGAAGCAGGGCGGGGGAACGTGACAGCCTGCTTCCCCCTCCCCAACCCAACTTTAGAGGTCAACGTCTCCAGTATTTTTTTTTTTCTTGTTGCTCTCGTGTTGTAGAAATGCTCCTTTTAGCTCGGGTAGACATGGCAGAGTACAAAAAAGTATAAGCACACCACGCAAAGAGAGAGCATGTGCATGAACCGGGGTAGGTGCAGACCAGTGTTGCTTTGGGCAGACTCTGTTGGTGAGTTCGTTGACTTGGCATCATCTCTCCATCTTGTCCTTTGATGTGTCTTCCTGCTGTGCATCGTATTGCTGTCTCAAAGTATGGGTCTCCATTGAAGTCTAACAATATAGAATCATCTTGCAGCTAGGTCATCGGCTTCAAGTGGAGAAATGCATTCATTATTTCCAAGTCTCGCTGCTGTTGCAAAAGACAAACTATAAATCCATTACATCGTATATCATCGCTGTCGCTGTCATTAAATCATTTGCGTCTCAGCTATATGCTGGCTCGGGATACCGTCTTGAAAAGGACGTCCCGTTTAGAGGTGGTGTGGCGAGGGTCTCCTCGGGAGGTGATCTCCGCTCCCTTTCCCTATCCCATTTTTTGCGCTCTTCCTTGAGACGATCTCGGTCACGCAGATCCCAATTGTCCTGATCCCTCCGTCTGTCCACATCTGCGTGGCTGCTGGTGCGCCTGTATACGTCTGGCCGACGCTGGCGGTCACGATACACGCCAGCGTCTCTATCCTCATCCCGGTCTGCTTCATCCCGGAAACGGCCACCGTCGCGGAGCCTATCACGATCCCGCTCGTCGGGCCTTCTGCGCCGTCTCGGAAAGTCGTCCAAGGGGCCAAGATCTGAATCGTTTTCCGAGTCCAGATCCGAGTGGCTACGGTTAAGACGACTAGGACGGACTTGTTCTCGGCTCTTTCGCTGACGAAGATGTTCGCTGCTGTTTTGATTTCGGGAGCTAGGTCGCGACGTAAGACTGTTTGGTAATATGCTCGATACTGTTTCGCTCAGCTTGCTCCGCAGAGATCCCAGAGGGCTAGGTCCAGCCCGCCTTCTCAGATCACTCTCTGGCCGATGAGGACGCGATGAGCTCGACCCACTGCCGTGACCCGAGTCGGGCGGACTAAAACGACGACTTCCCGGAGCTGGTGAGGCTGCATGTCGGCGTTTACCTCTTGGAGCAACATGTTCAGCATCCATATCCTCGTCAGAGGAATAGTGGCGAGGGTGACTATGTCTTCTGCTAGCCGTCGGGCGTCGTGGCTCTCTTGGATCCGAATAAGGCTCGTCGTAGCCGTAACGCTCTTCTGGTTCTGCGTCTTTTGATGACGCGGCAATATCGGGGAAACTTCGCCGTCTGACTCGATCGTTGAAGCTGCGGTTATTCCTATCAGGTTTCTCGGGCGAGCGGCTGGAGTGACCATGCTTGGGCGGGCGCCCATTCGCAGCCACGTTGACGTAGCTGAAAGGTCTGCCGAAGTAGTCGGCATCGTTTGTCCGAGGGCGCGTGCTGCCGGCTGATGATTGATTTCTGGAATGGCCTGGGGCAAACTTGGCATCGACAGGATCCGTAGGCTCCTGATTGCGTGTTGGCTGTCTGTTTTGGCGAGCAGGCCGCCCAGCAGCCTCGCGCGTCAACCTCTCGCCACAAGCCTTGTGCCATAGGTCTACTTCCTGGTCTGCCGCGGAGGGGAAAACGTCGGTAGGTAAATCGGCGGGGAAGCACTCGCCAGTCTCTGGATGTCGCAAATTCCAGTTCTTGACGGCAAATTGTAAGAACGGCACGTGCTCCTCGGGGCCGAGCAGAATTTCGACAGACTCCCATCGGCAGAAGCCTCGCGGCGTCAAGGCGGGTATCGACGGAGGTGCAAAGTCGTTGTCGGTGGGTTGCAGTGTGTGTTGGCATCCGGTGACCTGCCAAATGTATGATATTGAAGAGTCGGGCATGTCTACAAAGATGGCTAGGGCGAGTACCAGGTTAGCGGTTGGGTGTGCGGAGGGGTATCGGGACGGAATGGCACTAACAATCATAGTCGCCGCCGACAGTCTTGTAAAAGGCGGCGAGTTTTTTGGGGGTAAGTTGTAGTTCATTTCGATCGCCGACGTTGAGCAACTGCCACGTTTTCTGTTAGCACTCTGGGCGCATAGACATGGTTCGTGGCGGCCATGGCTGCATCGCCTTGCGTTGCGATGACAGACCGGGCAAAGAGAAGCGGTGAGTGGGGTGTTTGTTGGCTTACGATGTGGAGGGAAATGGCTCGGAGGAGGGCGTCGAGCTGCTTTGTCGGCCGCTTGTCGCTCTCAAACATGTAGCAGTACTGGAGCGCAGATCCGGGGGTGGCGCCGCCGCTCGGGGGCGAGGCCATGGTATTCGAATGGCGATGCAGTCGACTGCAACGGTTGACAGAAGACGTCGAGGATGGGTGCGGAGAGAGTGGAGGAGGTGGTAACGGTAGTGGTGGTGGGGGATTGCCGCCTAATAGAGGTAGGTACTAAGGTACCTAGGTTGGTCGGTACTAAAAGTACCAAGGTGACGAGAAGCTGTAGTGGGCCGCCGGTTGCGAGACTGGTGGTGTGGTGGAATCCCAAAAAGGCCTTGGCAGGGAAATCCAAAGTGTAACAGGAAAAAAAAGGAAAAGAGTAATGGCGGCATGTGTGTTTGCTCAGCAAAGAGAGGCGGGCAGGTCCGTCTTTTTACTATTTGCTCGTACCTTGGTAGATACCTAAGGTAGGCAGGCAAGCATCGGGGCTGCCAGCGCATCATGACCATGACCCAGGCTTGCCAAGTTGACCAAGCCAGGTGCCTGTCAACCTGGTCATGGTTGCTGGTCGTGGTGCTTTGGGCTGGACCAGCTGACCGCGACAGGGGAGTTGAGAGCTGGCGAACTTGTCCCGGGCCCTTTTTAGCGGTTGTTCCCGCAACCGGGCCCTCTGAATAACAGGTACATAGGTACTACCTTAATAAGGTAATGGCTTGCGGCAAGCCCGTCACAGCCTGCGTCCCAGCCTGCGTCAACGCTCCCAATGTCCTGCTGTAGCCCGCCATCCACTGCGACATACGGAGATGCATCCACGGAAAAGTATATCAAAAGCCTGCGCCGTTAATAATCAATATCATCCGTATTATTTGGCTCACTCCGGAGTTGTCTCACCCCGGAGTTGTACTTTTTTTCCCAAAGGCTCGCAAGGAAAAGCCACGGCTCGCCCTGGTCGGATCCCATCTCGGCCACTTGGTCCTGCGCGTGCATAATTAATTACTCATGGACTAGGAGTAGATGTACCTCAAAAGTTGAGTTAATTGCTAGATCATCAGATAAAGCCCACCAAGACAGCCTCGCCGACTTGACGGGCGAACTTGGTCCCCATTTAATCTTGATACCTAAAAGCCACCGTACTCTGCAAGCCCTTTATTTGCTTCATAAAGTACTAATGTAGGCACAGCTGGCCCACACCCTCCAACAGGCAACCAACTATTACCTAGCAGTTGGGCATATCGTCCAAGTCACCAGACACCATGACTGTGTGGCTCAGTGGCTCACCGCGCTCACAGAAGAATGCAGCCGCTTTTTTTTCATGCTTGCCGTAAAGTGGTTCGATGGAATCGACAAGATGCGTCACAGTCCTTCCACGCATTCCTGCAACCCGCACCACCCAACGGGTGAACGCGGCTCGCCTACCGGGTAGGGGTGCTATTTTGCGTGTGGACCGAGTCGCGTCAACACATGCCAGAGCGCATCTTCCTTTTCTTCCCCCCCACCTCTTCCCCTTGATGACAGAACAACCTAAATAATCGCAACTTGTCCAAAACTGGCTGCAGCCGTAAACTAAGCGACCCCGGATTATTTCGACAACCCAACTAGAGAATAAGGGACGCCAATCAATCTTTTTTTTCTGCTCTCCTGCATTGACAAATCACGCCATTCATTCATCACCTCATCTTCTCTTCTGCCCTCGTTCCCTTGTCCATTTACATTGTACAGCCTCGTTGACATTGTAATTTTCGCTCCCACCAACAGCCTCTCACACACACACACACACACCATGGACGCCCTCCGCTCCGCCCTCCAGCCCATCACCCACAACCTCCCCGGCCCGATCCGCGACCTCGGCGTCTCCATCGTCGGCGAGGAGTGCTACAAGGCCATCCTCCTCGACGTCGACCTCGAAAACACGGCCTGTCTCAAGCTCGGCGTCTCCAAGGGCCTCGGCATCGGCATCATCGGCGCATCCTCCATCGTCAAGGTCCCTCAGATCCTCAAGCTTGTCAGCGCCCGCTCCGCCGACGGCGTCAGCTTCCTCTCCTACGTCCTCGAGACGAGCGCCTACCTCATCACCCTCGCCTACAACTTTCGCAACGGCTTCCCCTTTAGCACCTACGGCGAGACCGCCCTCATCCTCGCCCAAAACGTCGTCATCTCCGTCCTCCTCCTCAGCTACAGCAACCGCGCCGCCCTCGCCGCCGTCTTCGTCGCTATCCTTGGCGGTGCCGCCGGCGCCCTCTTTACCGATGGCGTTCTCGACCTGAAGCTCCTCAGCTACCTTCAAGCGGGTGCCGGCGTCCTCGGTGTCGCCAGCAAGCTCCCGCAGATCCTTGCCATTGCCCTGCAAGGCGGCACTGGCCAGCTCAGCGCCTTTACCGTACGTGACCGGCGTGTTCCATGCCCTCTCGACAGATTCGCACAGCTAACGTGTATTGTTGCATCAGGTCTTCAACTACCTCGCCGGCTCCCTCTCCCGAATCTTTACCACCCTCCAAGAGGTTGACGACAAGCTCATCCTCTACGGCTTCATCTCGGGCTTTGCTCTCAACGCCATTCTTGCCGCCCAGATGATCTACTACTGGAACGCCCCCTCGGAAAAGGCAAGAGGCAAGCGCAAGGCTGCTCCCGTCAAGGCTGCTCCCGCCAAGGCTGTTCCCGCCGAGGCCAAGTCGTCTGCCACCCCCACCAAGAAGAGCCCGACCACTCGTCGCCGCGGCTAGACGTTCAATGTCTCCTGACGCGACTCACTTGAGCTCATACCATACTATAGTTAATTGTTAATATATTTAATGCATCACTCTGCGCCACATCTACCTGTGCTGAATTGCGCTTCATTGGGTTGGCTAGACTCAGTCGCGGCCCGAGGCCCTTTTCTTGCTGCCAAATTGCAGGAACCTGGCGTACTCCCAGTACTTGTGACAACAGCCGGTCACCCCCGCAATTGATCAACCCCAACTTCGGCCGTCGCGCATCATGACGTCGTCCTCGGTGAGGTTTGAAGCCGCCGATAAAGCTGGGTGGGGGCGGCAGCGCGTGCATAACGCTGAGAATGTCGCGTGGACATCTGATGGGCAATGTCGAGTCGGGTCTCGGGGCTTAAGCCGTCCTATGCCGTCGTGTAGCGTCTCGCCTTCCATGTAACTCACATATACATATATATATATGAAGAGAGAGAGAGAGAGAGTGAGAATATGAAAATTCCCGTTGGTCGCAACTGAATACGTCCGGAAAGGGTACGCCGGCCTGTTTGGCGAAATTCATGGCGTCGGCTCAACATCGCGTCATGTCACTTCCATACTGAGAATCTACGTTGGGAGGAACCAGAGCGATACTCATTCGGTAATCGGCCGTGTGCCACTGAGATAATTTATTGCATAGAAATAGTTCATCATCATCATGTCAGACGGCCCAATAAATGCAAGGCATACTCGTGGCAGCCGAAAAGGTAGAGATTCTGACCGGTTGACCGCCGGCTGGATGTTCCTTGGCACATAGGATTGTACCAAGTATAATGACTTGCGACTGCACCTAGACTTTCCTGCACACCGACCTTTGGATTGTGCTTCCCCAAGGCCTATTTGTGCGCCATGTGCGTCGCGACCAGCGACTTTTCCTCCCTTTGTACCGCCGCTTGAGATGAGACCTTTCTGCCTATTTAGAGCAATGTATCAAGTCTAGTCGCGCGATTGAGCACCTCCACCATCAAGGTTGGGCCAAGTGCATCGGGTCCATGGCGGTATCCGGGGCCGCCGTCGGCCGAGATTTTATATTCCAGAACCGATGGAGCGATTGCTGATTATGATCCTGTCTCTGCTGGGGCTGCTCCAGCTCCGGAGCAGCTTCGGCCTCGGGGCAGGGCGAGGGAGCGTCTTGGTGTTGCTGCTGCTGCTGTTGCGCGGTGTATAGTAGTTGTAGTGTGTGCTCTGCGCCGGAAGAGTTTTAGCGGGGATGTGAGACTGCATGTGCGCGATTCTGGACAATTGGGGTTGGGGTGCCAGAAACACAGCAGTGGACGCCGACTCACGATGGATTTCTGCCTGCGAGGGCCTATTGTCGCGGAATCGCTTGAGCGTGCGGCTGTTGAGATGGAATGGGTTGATGAGCCCCATGCGTGGCGTCAAGTCCATCATTGAGGGACTGTTGCTCGGAGGCGAGCTAAATGTCAAAGTAAAAGACAGCGGCGATGAGGCGAGCTCGGAGGATGATCTCTTGCGCTTGAGGGTCATATTGTATGGTGTCGTTGGGTAGATATCGCGTGGGTTTGATGTCTCGTAATGTGAATGTGGGTGATGGTGGCGCGATTATTGTGTGTGTAAATTCGATAATTGAATGAATATGAATGAGTATATTGAAGCCGACTATCCAAAAGGGCCAATGTAATCAGAATAGACACTGATGGTGATGGGTGATGATTCGAAAAGGCTCGTGCCAGAAACGAGGAGATTGAACCTTGGTTGTGACGGGGGCAGCCACCCGCGTAAAGAGGCTCCACCACAAGACGCGACGACGCTAGGTACCTAATAAATATCGTGGC
Organism: Beauveria asiatica; assembly: GCA_038367545.1. Lineage (NCBI taxonomy): Eukaryota > Fungi > Ascomycota > Sordariomycetes > Hypocreales > Cordycipitaceae > Beauveria > Beauveria asiatica. The sequence goes on along the minus strand of JAAHCF010000243.1, from coordinate 20,726 downwards.
CCTGGCATCCTGTCAACGGCAAAGAGTTGTAAATCACCAAATTTGGAAAAAAAAAAAAGGCATTTGGTTAATTTGAATCTGCACGTCTAACCTTGTACATCATCTTGCTTCTAAACCATCTTTGGCGCTGGAGAATTTACGTGTGTTTTCGAGTTGGCTTCTATAATGGAGGGTTGTATGTCTAGGAGCCTGGAATGGGAGGGACATTAAAAGGCACAGCTGCTCCATGTTTAAAAAAGAGTATCGATTCTAATTAAACTATCCTTTGTCAAACTTTGTCCAATCTAGACAATAGCGGAATAACGGTGCACTCTCAGGTCAAGCTCCGAGAATGTCTCTGATCCGTTAATGAAGTCAATGAAGTGCCTGCACCCGTCACAGTTGGGCTCGTTGGTAATGATTGCCGCCTTCTTCAGACCATGCTCTGGCCTGATTAAATACAGCCTGCCGAATTGCCATGACTTTATCTCGCGAGAATTCCGCATGTGCAAGTCTGCCGCACTCTCCTCAAGCCCATCCATCTCTTCCGGCAATGTCATCTTATCCCTCCTGAACCAGTGCCGATCAATCAAGTATGCGATAAGTTGTTTCACGGCATGGCTTGCCTCACACCGGCCGACTTGGGAGTCGTCGTCAACGCTTGGCTGCAGTTGCAGATTGAGTCTCCGACTCAGGCTTAGCACTTTAGCTGTCCATTTATTCCCTGAGATGAAACGCTTGTCCCTTTCATCGTCATGGCCCCAACCGCTCTGCGCATACACATCAGGGAAGTTTGGACCGCGATGTAATACTGCGGTAGCTTTTCGCTCATCGAAAACACTGTAGTACGTTTTGAACGACAAGAGTTGGGGGGTCTCTTTGTCTTTCCCAAACACGGCCTCTTGTAACGCAAGGTGCGCAGGCACCGTGGGACCCTTGAATATTGTACGGCGGAGTAGATGGCGAATATCATCACGATCACAATCTCTCGCGTATGTATCTTTGACGAGGGGCTGACACGCAGCGCCTTCAGCGCGCCTTGTCCGAATCCAGGCGTTGTTCCTGGTGTTCTCAGCAAGATCTTGTGCGGTTTTTGAGCGACCATCATGAATGCATTCAATGAATTTATTCGCTCCGTGGCCCAAGAGGATTCGTGCATTCTCTAGACGTCCCCAAAAAGCCGCTTCCATGAGGGGAGTGTAGCCGTTGACGTCTTGTGCGTCGATCTTGGCACCTTTGGAAACGAGAAGACGAACAATCTCGGGGTACTGTCCCCGGGCTGCTATGTGTAGAGCCGTTGTTCCATACGTGAATTGATCGAGCTCGAGGAACCCTGTTCTGCCATTCTCACGAGCAGACTGCTTGCTATGCGATCCCGAGTAAACCCCATGCAGCAAAAGAGCAGCGTCCGAGGACGATTCGAGGAAGTTTTTGACAAATTTCACGTCACCTTGTATCATTCTGAAGCATACGATATCAATCCGCCAAACCGTGGCGTCCTGTCTCATCTTTCTCTCCTCCTTTGCGTCCTCCCAGACCAGTGACTTCTCCATCGTGGCTGACCAAGTCTGCTTTTCCTCGATTACCTTTTGAAAAGCCTTCCGCAGGCCTTCTCTGCGAGCATCGCTAAGGAGGCCTTTTTGATATTCCAAACCGCGTTTAGTAATGTATCGGCAGTTCTTCTTGTCGATCTCGTAGCCTATGTCACACTGACCGACTGGGTAGTCAATGCTGTAAATCGATATGTTGCAGTGCGAAGGTCGGCAAGGAGCGTCTCCAAGCTGATGGTGATACTCCTCGGAGAATTTGTGACAATGAGATCTAGAGCACCACGGGCAGAGGACATACACATTCTCGGGATCCCACCACAATACCTCAGCTCGCCTGAGCTCCCCAAGGTTTGCCATATTCCATGTTGAATCGTCAAAGCTTTCAGAAGATGAACCATGCCGGAAAAAAACAAACAGAAAGAGTGTGGTTTCCCTGAGATTGCAGAGGTGGTGCAAGACTGAGCTTCTCCTTCCTCACTTGGGCTCAGCCGAGTCCAATGTACGCACCCATCACGCAGAGCCAGATGCAGCCTGGGAACTATTTCCACGTGCTGCGTAACGCAGCTCGCAAATGAAATGAATTCACAACAAAAATCCTTGGCCCGAATGAGCTCACAAGCTCGGGGCGCGAAACTTGGTCACACGCCGAAGCGCCTGCGGGTCGCGGCAAGTCAATTTGAAAGCGAGACGTCTAAAGCGATCAGAGCGCTGCGATGGACCTTTTTTTTTTAAATCTCCTATCATCACCTAGTACAGTGGCTCCTGAGAGCTTTGCAACAAGTCTACTTCGTACCTAGGGAACCGCTTTTGTCACCTCCGGGGTTCGGTGCTCCGGACGCATCCACCGCCGGAACTCTGGGCCCTTAAATCCGGGTTGCGTCCATGTGCTCTACAACTAGGCTTTAAAGCTTCCTTTGTTATTAGTATGAACCTTGTACTTCTTTTTTCTCCCTCTTTTCTTTCTCTACTTATTTCGTAACTTTTTTTTCTTTTCCACTTTCCCGTTTCCGAATCACATCTCGAGCAGAAAAGGTCATCACAAATCTACACAATGAAGCTCATCGTCGTCGGTGCCACGGGCCTCATCGGCACCGAAGTCATCCGTCAAGCCCTCTCGCACAAGTCCGTTACCTCAGTCGTCGCCCTCGGCCGCCGTCCCACGCCGCCGCCCGAGAGCGTCCCTGCCGGGCCGGCGCTCGAAAAGTTTCAGTCGGTGACTCTCAAAGACTTTACCAACTACACAGAGCATGTCAAGAGCCAGCTCTCCGGCGCCGACGCCTGCATTTGGCATGTTACTCTTCGCGCCCTGCTTTTGGATACCCCTACTCGCTCTCTCTGACACGTAATGCTCTTTCCTAGGCTTCTGGCTATTACGCCGACCGCGTCCAAGACGATGGATTTTGAGGCTGTCAAGACAGTCTGCGCCGACTACGTCTTGAAAGGCTTCGACACGCTGAAGCAGCTGCCCCGGCCCAAAGGCGGCAAGCCCTTGCGCTTCGTCTATGCCAGCGGCGCCAAAGCAGAGCGGGACCAGACCAAGAAGCCCTGGATTCTCGGCGACTATACCCTGATGCGAGTAAGCGAACCATTTGTCAAATACGCCCGTCGACTTTCCATTGACCCGAGGAAAAAAACAAGGGCCGCATCGAAACACAGCTACTCGACGCCACCGCGGAATCGGGCGGCGTCATGGAGACGTGCCTCCTCCGCATCGGCCTCGTCAAGTCGCCCGAGCGAATGGGCTACATCACCGGCATGCTGGCCAATGCCGCCGCGGGCATCATTGGCCTCCCCCTGATTGACATTCGCGAGATTGGTGGTGCGGCGGTGAGCGCGGCGGTGCACGGCTTTGACAAGGACACGCTGGACAATGACGAGCTCATCGCCATGGGCCGGAAAGAGCTTGGGGAGATTGGCGAGGAGCCGAGCACATAGTGTCTGATGATTCACCATGTACGTGTTTGCATAATGCTGAGATGCTGAAATGGCAGACGCACAACCAATGGCGCGCCGATGCGAACCTGCTGGCTCAACAGCACGCTGCGCAGTCGCACATACAGCAGCACGGAAACACTGCGTAAATCCAATTTGAACCTCTCTTGAACACATATTTCTGTTGTCGATTATAAATGCTAAATATACCAAGCATCACTTCGCGCCCTCGGATGCCAAAAGACTCACGACCCAAAAATCAACGTCTATTTGCTGGCTTCTTCTTTGCCCCATCTGGCATCCTCTTTGCCGCCCTCCCACTTATTCTCGACGTACGCAATCTGTTCCTTGACCTTTTGAATCAGATCCTTGTCTCCGGTATTCTTCTCGATATTATCACTGTATCAATGGGTTAGTGGGCGAGACTCTGCCGGGCCGGAATGAGTTGGCGACATTTCGAACGTACCTGATTTTGATTGCCGGTCGCCCAGCGGCTGAGCTCAGCTTGATGACAATGTTTAGCGGCAGGGACTTGGTGCCCGTCTTGCGGTGCGTGAAATCGTTTGTCAAGAAGGTGCCCACGCCGAATCGCGGCAGGAAGCCGTGCTCCTCGGCCACCTTTTTGTATTCCAGGCACTTGTCCACGTCGAGCGAATCCGAAAAGACAATGACCTTTTCCTTGATGCCTTGCGAGTCATAGTACCTGCGCATGAGCTTGACGTACTCCTTGGGGTCGCCAGAGTCCTGCCGGACGCCGGCAAACAGCTCCGCGTACGTCTTGGCCGACCCGTCGTCCTTGCGCAGCGTCGCCTCGGGCACGCCCCCCTCGGTGGTGCGCGCGGGGAGGCTGAACGCGTTGAGGAACTCGGGCGTGCCAAAGGTGTCCGTCAGCGCAATGGAGAGATCGGACCCGAAGCAGCCGACCCAGTGGCGCAGCGCTTCCTCGGTGGCGTGCTTGTAGTCGTCAAAGATGGCCGCCGTGCCCATGAACCACTCGTGCGCGACGGTGCCGACCGGCGGGATGTTGAAGCGCATGGCCAGGTGCACGTTGCTCGTCCCGGCGAGCTGGCCCGGGTAGCCCTTGGCGGCCGCTTCCTTGGAGGCCCTGACGAGGCCGCGGAAGACGAGCGCCTGCGTGTGGTAGTCGCGGCGGCGGCGAGTGCCAAACTCTGACAGTATACAGCCCGTTTCGAGGAGCCGCATGCCCTTTTCAAACGCCCGCTCCTCCTGCCCATCGTAGTCCCAGTCCGTGTCCATGAAGCGGAAATAGGCCTCCGAGGTCAGCGCCAGCAGGGGAATCTCGTACAGGATGGTGTCCGACCATGTGCCCGCGATGCTGACGTGCACATCGCCAAGATCATGGTCGCTGCCGGTGTCCGCGTCGATAGCATCGAACGTGATCGACACTTGCTCCCTCGGTCGCAGCCTGAATTCCTTGAGGAATTCCAGGTAGTCGGCGCTGAGGTATTTGCAGTGCTGCTCGAGGAATCTGTACTCTTCGTCCGACAGGGAAATGTTGCCAAGCTCTAGCGTCGCGCGTTAGCAAGGATATAATCATGAAAAAGTCTGACGATGAGAATAATGCCTACTTGTAATTTGCTCTTGTAGCCACTTGTAGCCAGCCCGGGATAGCCTCTTCTCGGGTGTGCGATTTGTAAAGGCATAGGTGACGGGGACATCCTTGAAGTACTTGTAGACGGCGCATTGCATGGTAAGCTTGTACAAATCAGTATCTAGAAAGGAGATGACCCCTTCCGGGAAGGGCGAGGAACTGTTGAAATCCATATTCGTCTAGATTCGACCACGCAATCGGGTGGACAATGTGAATGGCGAGCTGGCTCGGTCTCCGACGACAAGGGTCACGCTGATCGCGGGGGGCAGCGTGTAGACTGTTGGTGTTGTTGATATGAAATATGGTGTAATAGCGACGAGCGACTCATTATGCGACCAGGGTGGCCGGAGAACAAATCGATGACCAGGAAACGGAAGTCTGACATTTATTAGCAAGCAACGTCAGGCCGGAGGAGGGCTGGTAGGCCGTAGCTGGCGGGGCATCACCCGTTTTGCGGATCTGAGACGAAAATCTGCCCCGCCAAACCAGCCGAGTTTATGAAAGTAGCGAGGCTCACTCAGCCATGGGCGTCTTCGGGATGTGGCTTTGCAAAGTTACACCTTCCAAGGTTACGAGGCTTATTACGACCTTCTCTCATGACCTCATACAATAGACAGAAATGTTCATGGACAAGCGCGCCCGGCAAGTCTATTGTCTTGAACTATCCTCAAATGGCCCTTCCAGTCGTGTACTGGTGCCATATATCCTCCGGTTCAACGCCGCATAAAACTGCTTCGCTTCATCCATGCAGCCAAGAAAAGAAGCCAAAACGCCAAAGAGCTTGTTTTGCAGCTCAGCCCAGTCCCCCCTCCCCCCGGTACCAAATAAACAAAGGAAAAGAAGGCGATTAGGGATAGAATAAGCCAATGTCATCTGCGCTCAATCATGACAGATAAGAACTTGACTCCTCCCTAATAACCTAAACCAAGGAAAAATGAAGATTAATACAAGGATCTGACCAAGCTTGTGGGCCAGAAAAAACGCCGAAATCTATGAAAAGACGGCTTTTGTAGGACTAAGATATGACGTGAAAGGAAATGACGTGTTTGAGTCGGTTGTCTTCAACATGACGTGTGGTAGGACCACGTATGTCGTGGTCGCTGTAATATAAATATCGGAAGGTGTGATCATTAGGGGTAAGTGTCCCGCGAGTCCGGTTGAGTGGTTTGTATATGTGCAAGAAGATGATGTTTGGACCCGCCACAACTCATTACCACGAGTGTCGCCCATGTTGGTCAACATTGGCGCCTTTCCTCATGGCAAACGACGTCGATGGCTAGGGTCGCGAGGTTGGTAACGCGGGCCACCGTCGGGTTGAGTCATGACCCAGTCAGATGGACCAGACTGGTGACTGGGCTGCTCTGCAGGCAGCTTTGTGTCTTGACCGTGGGTACCATGGGCTCTGACAGCAGCAGAGGAGCTGGAGCCAGGGACAAGGTCAGTGACGGCTTGGGCAATGGAGGCGACGACAAATCCACGTAGCTCCTCGCTTTCCATCTGATCTTCCTTTTCAAGACGGAAACGCTGATCCTTGTTCATGTTCTGCCGGCGGATTGTCTTGATTTCTTGCATAATGTAGAGCATGACCTCTTCGGGGCATCGATTACGCTCGCTGGCGTTTTCGTTCTTGCGAACATATCTTCTCGTGACATCCGTGGCGCCGTCAATTGAAAAGGCGACACAGTATGACATCTTCTTACCCCAGCCTTCGGCATAAAGGCGCGGGTTATCCCAGGCCTCTTCGCAGGCATCGACGTGCACCCATCTGCGCTGATGCTCCGAATACACTTCGGTCCAGACATGGTCCTCGGCATTCCAGACCCAGCGAACGCGGCCACCGACCGCGCGGCACAACATGCTGAAGCAGTTTGCCCATTCGCCGACACGCCCGCGTCGTGTCTGGAGCAGTCGCCAGACATCACCGTATCGTGGGAATCGTTCGTAGGCGCCGCAATTCTGGGCAGAGCATCGGTAGAGTTCGACTCGAAGAGCGCCGCAAGCGCTCTCCTCGGGCGTGGGCGCAGTCATGCCCTGAGCAATGGTGGGAGAAAGACAGACAGGGCAGGGAGGGTTGTTGACCCAGGTGAAGAAGGAGCGCTTGTACCATCGGAGAAGAGCGCGGATGACGCAGTCCTGGTAGCCCCATTCGGGTTTGCGGCCATCGCCCATGCTCTCAGCCTCAGCTTGGAGAACCTGAGTTTCTTCTTCAGCCTCACCGTAGATGCGATCGAGGGGTATGATTTGAAGTGCCTCGTCGAGGAGACCGGGGTTCTCGTATTTTGTGGGGGTCAACGATAGACTAATGAGGAGGTTGCGGAATTTTTGGCTCTCGCGGTCACCAGCGGTCGGTGCTGAGGGAATGATGGGCAAATGCCTGATGGAGGAGTACGAGGGCGGCGTGACGGGTGCGTGGGAAGTCATTGGACGGTCATTGATGGGTGTGGAAGGCCCTTGGAGGCCGACACTGGAGGCTCGCTCGAAGGCGCTGGGGGTCGGTTGTCGAGAATTGGAGCGCAAATCATTCATGCGCTTGTCGCGAAGGAGACTTTCGAATCGAATGCGTAAATCGTGAGCCCATTCTTCACCGTATGAGCCATCAGCCGGGGCCGGGCTAAAGGAGTCGCCTCTGCCCGCCATGGTTGATGAGGGAGGCAGGTGTTGAATGAAGAGGAGAAGGGGAGCAAGTCGATGTGTCTGACGGCGAGGGAGAATATGAGGAAAAGGAAAGCGAGTGTTGCCGTCAAGAGGTGACGATGTTGGAATGGAAAGTAGTCGTCGGGGTTGGCCAGTCGAATCCGATTGGTGTAACGAGAGTAGTCGTCAGCCAGGCACTACGTACACCTGCGAATTTGCCACAGACTGGGCTAGAATCGCAAGGGCCACGACTTGGGTAGAGTGGTCGAGCGACGAGGACAGAACGGGTGGATCGACAGGGCTGGTGCGTGGTGCAGATGGGATCCAAAGACGACGGTCGAGTCGGATTGTCGAGGAAATGCAGAAAGGAGGGCGTGAGAGCGCTCTTTCGCAATAGTTGATATCGTCCTCCCAGCGATGCGTTGATGGATGAGAAGAGGAGGATCAGGGTCTGGCGGGTGGTGGCCAGGAAGATGCGGATTGAAAAGCAGTCGGCCTGAAGTTGGCTGGGCGCCGGAGAAGGGGACTTGGAAGAACTGGGACTCATGGGCCTCATGGGGGAGTGTCTCGGGAGAGGGCGTGTGCGTCGTCTGCTTGCCATCGCTGCGAGTTTACGCGTCAGCTGTTGGTAGTTGACCAATGGCCATTCGGCGAATCCTGCAAGGTGGGTCTGACTGGGCCTGGCCTACGCACCCTCAAAGTACAGGTACCTGTAGTTAGTTTAGGCCACACAAGAGTATCACATTTGCGCAAGAACGAGTTGAAGGTGAGGAAATCGAATTAGATGAAAAAGGATCTCGCAAGCCAGTTTCTCCCCGTTATCCCTCTATCTGTTTCCCTTTGTCCCAACAGCCCATTTTCAGATATTGGTGGTCGTAAGAATCGTAATGCCCTGCGCCAGCGACTGTTCGCCGTTCTCAGTGTACGCTGTGCTGATGGCAGCCCCTCACCACCACGCAGTACCGCTTGGAAAAGTACCCTTTAGCGTTACGCCACGACAAACTATACCCATCCTTCAAGTTTTTCCAGATTAAGCACCGCCCCTTTCAAGCGGGTACCAGTACCTAGTCGCCGCTGGTGGCGTCGCCCACTCGGTCTGTCTGGGACGATGACGAGGCACTTGATTGATCAGTCTTACCAACTCAGCCCTCCCCAGCCAATGAAAGCTTGGTGCGCTTGAAGCGGATTTGGCGAGTTATCAAAAGGTATGGTGGCGGAGATGGTTTGAACACTGCATTGACATGGCGAGCGAAAAAAAAAACACGTTCGGCAGACCTTGCGCCTGTGGATTTAGTGACCTCAGCCCTGCCAGCTCCGCATTCAACGGACAGGGGAGCATGTTCAATACGATAATTCCTTTCGTCATCTATGTACAGATACGGAAAATTGGTATTCAAATAACTAGCCCACAACTAACTAGTACTGCTATATAACTGATACACGGCCCTTTCTGCCCTACACCGGCACTAGTTAACTAGTTAATCAAGACCTATTTCATCCATAGTCTCACAAATCAAGCATCGCACTTGCACTTACCCGTACAGCCAGCCACCTCACGATGCATCAGATAATCAACCTACTTCTTGTCATCGTCCCAGCCTATTTCCATGCCAGAGAGGACGTGTTATTCCTCATCTTCCCACACTTCAGTCGCTGGTGATTTTCCCCGGTCAATTATTGGATTGTCCGCTGATACTGCTGGCTTGTTGCGGCGGTTAGTCTCACCTACCCGACGAGGACGCAAAAACTCTTCGTATAAGAGAAATGGATACGCCATCGCCTCCTGTATGGAGATTCTCTTTTCCGGATCGGTGGCCATCATCTTCTTCAGTAAATCGAAAAAGACCTGGACCTTGTCGCCCTTGTAGTCCCAGCGACGGTCCACGGCAAACCTCACTCAGATCCCCTCACGGTTCGTGCGGTAGGGGACGAGCCCCAACAGCATCAATGTTTCAATACGTCGTGCATCAAAAGTTCTGGTGGAGGCATCACAGCCGGCGGGGAACCTTTCAGCATCATGGCTTCTTCGCTGGAGTTATGAGCTGCTCGGCAGAACCTGTAATCAGCCCGAGGAGTTTGCTCTCACATGCGTGCACCCCAAATAGAATCAGCGTGCCTTTTCCAAAGCCCAGAATCCTGATCTGAAACTTCCTTTCGCCCGGGAACAGCTTCTGCTCTTCCAGCATGCACGCTAGAGACTCACGAGCCACCGTATAAGCCGGCAGGTTCGCGAGCGGCACTCTCCCATGACGTGACGTGACGGGAAAAGGTCTGCCATGTCTTGTTCGTCGAGCTCCTCCAGCTGTGGAAGAGTAACTCCGACATTGCTTATGTATGGATCTGCCATGCTGCTAGTCTCCAACGCTCTTGAAAATCACAGAGATCCTAGGTGTAGCGTACCGCCGTGTGAGATAGCTTGCTCATGTAGCAAGGCAAAACCCTGCGTTACCTGAAGCACGGCATCTACGGAGCTCCGTTCACGGACAGTGATATCAGTCAAAGGCGCAACGACTTCAGTAATTAGACACTCGTGGAAGCCGTTTGGTCCTTTGATTATAAAGTCGTCAAATAGTTCAAGGACTTGCTCAAAGCCAGCCTTTCCTTGACCAGTTTCGCGAATTTCGGACAGAATAGAAGCCTCTCTGCTTCTCTGAGGGGCCTCGATTCCGCAACAGATGTTGACGACAACCCATCGACGAAGACTGTCAGCCTCGCCTTTAAAAAAAAAAAAATGAAAACGAAACATGTACTTTTCATCCAGGTCCCTGGCCAGCCAGACTGTGGAGAATTCATCGAACCCATTCTTGGCCATGATTCTGTATCTAGGCTCCTTGTTCGGTGAATCTACGCATGTTTCTGGCAGCGGAAGAACCTGACCCAGATCGACCGGATGAAACCCATTCTTCGTATAGCGTTCCATATTTTCGACCTCGGTTGGATATCGAGGCGTGAGAAAGAGGTCGTCTTGCTCGCATTGACAATACCCGCACATGATGCCCGATACTTGTTTGATCCGGAGCTGTATGACAAACAAACGCAGGTCGTGTAGCACCCGCGAACTTGACGACGAAGGCGACTCAGCGAGCGTCTGAACCACGCCGACGCCATTCGTCAAGCGGATTGGCCGTACATGGTCTCTTCAATAACGGTTGATGTGATGAAAAACCATCGGATGAGGGAGGGTAGAAGATGGAAGCCGAATAGGATATTGGTTGTCTACCTTGGCAGTCATCTTGGCATTTAATGAGACCTAGTTGGATGCTCGTTTGCATTTGTGAATAGGCCATCTCACGACGATGCTGCATGCTGCTTTGCTTAGACCTTCGCCAAGCTGAGAATGACTTCTTCTTCAGAAGCTGCAAGCATGCCTCTTCAGCTTGGTAAATAGGTGGCAAAGGTACCTATGTACCGTTTATTACAAGGTTGCGGTGAATATGGCCCACCAACTGATCTGCAGACTGCAGCACCTTGTTGCGTCTCATATTGCTGATTGCGTTTTCCCGTTCCCACATGCCTTGGGCCGCTTCATCTCTGATGGAGTTGATGCAATTTGGCAAAAATCCGGTCACCCAACTTGCCAACCCAATCTTTTTACTCAAGCTTTCTTGGTGTTTCAGATTTCTATTCATAAGGCTTCGGCGTCCCACCTTTCCGGCTCGCTTTTTTTCCAAGCCGTGCGCTTTTTGACCACCCGCCACCCGCCTCCAGCCTGCCGCCTTGTCAGCTTGAACAGGGCCACGTCATCCTAAACCCGACGACGGTTGAGGTTCTTGCTGCCCTGCGTCACTAACTACGAATCCGATGTTCCCACAAGCACACGTTGGCTGCCGTTGTGGAATCACTACGGATTATTTCTTGCAGCATTGTTTGCTCTTATAAGGCCCTTGACGGCCGACTTGCAGCTTGCGTATGCACTCCTGGTCCACTATGAATACTTACCAGGTATAAGTCATGACATTGACGCACAACCCTAGAGGAAAGTGGCCACGAACGGCAACCTCCTACGACATGCTGGAACTGCGTTGCGGGCATGTCGGCCTTGTTCGATATCTCGTCGCTGAATAGCGTGGACGCCATGTAGCTTATGCATTCCTTCGCCTACAACCTGGGACCTGCTAACTACACGCGAATTAGAATCTCCCTAATGACGATGATTCCGATGATTCTCACTTGGGTGAGGTAACACTAGGCTCTTAACTATGAAATAAGGGGCGTTGTCTTTTTGCCAGAAGCCACCCAAGACTTTCACCCATACTACGGCCCATCCCACGACATGTGGGATGCTGGCCTCGCCCCATCACAAATCGCCCAGTTTCCGCAAAGCAGACGGCAAGGTCCGCGAATAAAAGTTGCTGCATGAATCATTTTGCGAAAGAGCTTCAATAGACCCTCACAAAAAAAAAAGGAAAAAAAAATAATAAAAAAAAAAAAAAAAAAAAACAAAAAAAAAAAAAAAAAAAAAAAAAAAAAAAAAAAAAAAAAAAAAAAAAAAACTCTGCGCGTCTCGTGAGACACAGCGGGTCGAGACTCGGGACGCGCGTTGCGCCGCCCTCGGGAGGTATCCCAAGTTGCCCAAGCTTTCCTCCCCCCTCAACGGGCCTGCCTTAGTGCTGTCTTGATTTTTGTTTGTGGACTCCATATCAAACAAAGACACGGCTTGTGGAACAAATCTCGGTTCGACGTGTGCCAAGCCATACACAAAATGCGAGATGTGGCTTGCTCACGAGCATCTTCCCTCGCAAAGCCACCGACAGCTCATCGTGGAGCCGCGTAAGCTGGTGATAAAATGTAGTGAATCGAATGCAGCTGAGACAGCCTATTCAACAAAGCAGTGCTCGACATAACGTTTTATCATGTCGATCCGAAATTACAACACCTGAACTGTGGTTACGTGGCGGGGTGTAGCGCAGGATAGTACGGATAGCCCTACACATATTGAAAATTCGAGATCACCTTTTCGATTTCATGCCGTATATTGTATTCCAAAATATGTAGTTCATTGTACAACTATTTCATTTGTAATGCGACAGCCCGTCAAGTACGCATTACCGTTCCTTCCAATGCGACGACGGCCGTATCTCAACACAAATATCCGAGCCCTTCATAACAATATCTTGCCATACAGCTGTCATTTTTCACATTTGTACCCAGATGCGACCATCACACTATCTTCTTTCCCACTCTTCGCCGGCGTAATAGCTATCCTGCATTTCTATATCCCAAGTTGGGCGCTCAACCAGAGCCAGTTCCAGCGAGTCATCTTGGCCGCCCAAGGAGACGACACCCAGCACAGGACGATATTTGTATGTGATCCACCACGTCTTTCGTCCATTTTCATCCTCTGCCCCTCCTGATAGGGCTTCGCTGCCAGCCACGGCGCTGCGTAGTTGCGCAAGCTCGCTGTCTGCACCATCGATCATGTCGTCGTCGCTGTCGTTGTCCACGCCGCCGCTAGTGATGGGACCGTCTACATCAACGTCTTCCCACTTATTTGATGAGTATTTGCGTATTTGTTGCGGTTTCAGCCCCTCCCTTTCCATGCGACCACCGGCGCCGCTGGTGGCATTCGTTCGCTTGCGCTTCGTGCCCTGTTGAACGAGCTGCTCACTCACTTCCTTGTCTGGAGCCGGCAAATCCTGACTCATGTCAAGCATGAACAGAAAAGAGACGCCGTATATCCAAAGCCTGGACCCTTGCCAGAAGGCACCCTTGGCCAAGTCTGACAGGTCTTGAACGGGCGCGGGTAGAGCCTTGCGAGGATGGCGGCGGGACCATGGCGTCAAAGAGCCTTGGAGAACGTTGAATGCGACGACATTCCATGACGATGTGACTGCTGCTAGAGTGTAGTCCTCCACCCCCTCCTGCCCTGGGATACTATCCGAGAATGCGAGGACAGACGGGGCTCCAGGCAGCTTGGGCATTAGCTTGGCATTAGGGTTGCGAATCCATCGTCCAACTTCCTTTGTACTAGTACTTTCGGCATCGTCGTCGGATGAATCAGAGTCAGTAGCTGACGCGTCGTCCTCTTCGGCTCCATTTGCATAACCGTCAACCCCGTCATGTGCCGCGTCACGCAGCACCCATGTGTCGACATATCCAGCGAGGTCGGCAGTCGCAAGCAGCTTAGAGTCCGGGCTGAAAGCGATATGGGCAACATTTCTTTCATAGGATCCCAGACCACCATTTAGAATGTATTTGGGTACGGAGCGATGTAGTCGGCGAAGATGACGCGATGCAGTGATCGTGTGGCTGTTAGACTCGGATGAGATGCTGGCAATGACAACGCGGGAACCGTTCTGTACGAAGCATAGCCACGATCCGTCGGGCGATATTTGCACTTTGCTGGCACCGAGCTTTGCAACCTGTTCGGGCAATCCGATCGAAGAAAGTGTAACGTCGGCGGGTTTTGTGGGGTTGGAATGCTCCAGTGCGAAAGCTTTCACGTCTGTGGAGGTCGAAGCAACGAGTAGGGTGCCGTTTGCGTTGATACTGGCTGAAGAAATGTTCGAGTCACCCTTGACAACAATTGTCTTGAGTAATTTGCGGTTTTGGTTAATATCAAAGTCGCTTTCACTGTCGAGCTTGGTGAGATCGGAGGCAGACTTTTGCAGAAGCCACAGGTGAATCTCACGATCCCACCAGCTCACCATGAAGCGAGCCTTACTAGCACTGATGAGTGGCGGCTGTTGGGGGAGACTGCTGATAGTTCTGTGATGTTCACGACCCATCTCCTTGAGTGGTACAATGACAAGATTTGAGTCGGGGCCTCCAGAAACAACGACGCTGATACGGGAGTGCTCGAACGTAGCCATGGCCTTGACGTCGTGCTCGTGATATCTGCGGCCCCAGACCTTGCCCCAGCGCTGGCCTGCCCCCGAGTTCTGCTTGTAAAGCACAGTTCTTCTGTCCATGCCGCCGCTCATGATTGTGCTTCCGTCAGAGCTGATAGCAAGACTGAGGACATCCTGCTTATGGCTCTGCAGCCTTTGCGTTTGGGTGTAAGTTTTGCCGTCCCAGATGCATACTTGGCCGGTGGAATCACCAGAGACAATGTTGCCATTGGGTAGGCATTTAATGGACCAGACAATGATGTCCTTGGAACCACCGACGAGATCGGAACCGAGTGTCATACGGCGCAGCATGTGTCCCTTGGCGATATCGTAGGCTCGTATGGTGCTGTCGGAGCAGCCAACAATGACGACTTTGCGCGATTGGAAGATGATGCTGACCATTTGGGCCTTCTTGGTAGGCGACTTGACGAGGATTCTTTGGAAGCGGAGATCATCATCTTCGACAGAGTACATGACCAGCTCGCCGTCAATGGTGCCAGCAACGAGCTTGTTGGAGCCTTGCGTGTCGGTCACGGATGACCCTCGTTTGTCGTTGAGGAAGGGCTGGGCGGCAATGCACCAAAGATCGCCATGCTGACCGCTTGCATGTCTCTTGGGCTTCCCTGTTTCGAGATCCCATTCTGTGACGGTCGAAGTGTAGCCGATGCTGAAGAGTCTGGATTTGCCAATTAGGATGCGTCCTTCGCCGAGGTCCTGGTCGGGTTCGTTGATCCAAACAAGGCCATCGATGCTGCGGTCCTTGCCACCGCGAATGACGAGCTCCTGGTGCCAAGTTCCCGCGGCGGCGTTCCAGATTTCAATGTCGCCATTGGCTCTGCCAACCGCCAGTCGGGCGACGGCAGCATGCTTGCTGTCCCGAGTTCTCGGGTGGGAAAAGGCAACGGCGTTGATAGCAGATGGTTGGTATGGCACGAATCGACAGCGGTGAATGTCTATGGCCGTCATTGTCACGGTTGCTGGTCTGCAGCAGTACGATTGCTGTGTAGAGCAACAATATCGCAACCAAGTGCAGCTGCTGGTTGAAGAAAAAAAAAATATCCTGGCCTGCCTATCTTATCTCTAGCCTCGAAATTTTTGGGGTCGTTTTTGCTGGCTGCTGGCCCACTGGCTACCAGGCGCCCCTCTACAACCCCACTGGGCCGGTACGTACCTTTTGTCGAGTGTTGCTCGCTGTAGTTATCGGTGATGGCGCAGTGCAGAAATAATTGAGAGAATGCTCCGCCAGAAGGACATTAAGGCTTTCAAATTTTTTTCATTCCTTTTTATCTCGCGATAGGCTTCATGATGAGAAAACGTGGAGGAACCTTGGGCACATGGACTCATGGCGTCACCTAGACACCGTTTGTTAAAACGCGTACATCCAACATAATAATACAAGCAGGTCCCGTCGAAGAAAAGGCAAAAAGATATATCGCAAAAATAAAAATGCACCAATGCACCTCTATAAGCACACAGTCAATTCATTAAACATACGCGGCAGGAATGAGATTACCGGTACAAGGAGGCCAAAGCTCCTTCCCATGGTGGAAGCGGGACACGCAATACAAACGGCCAATTCCTGACTTTTGCTCCTCGTTCATCTTCTCCAACTTTACGAACAAGTTACGATTTTTTGGGATCGATTTTGGAACTCTTCTTGGCTCGTATCTTATAAGTCAAACTCAACCAACTTCAACAAGATGCTACCACTGCATTACGAGGTCAGTCAGAAATGGCCTATTCGAATCTCCTCACGCGCCCTTCGACGACACAGTATTGTGTACGGCACTCTAACAATCTCCGTCACTACCATGATATGTGCAGCACTGTTCATCGGCATAAGGTCTGGTCTTGAGTCATCGGCGTCCCTATCAAAACGTGGACTGGACGATAGGGAAATACTCTTTGGTCAGGTAGAGGTATGAGGACTACGAACATTAACGCATCACAAACGTCTAACGCTCCTTGAAATAAAGCCTGACCTCAGCCTGATTCCCCCTCAGCAATCTATTGAAGATCAGCCAGCAATGACAACGACTACAGCAAGCGTTGGCACCCTCGAATCCGCAGTCGACTTGCTCGGTGGCCTTACTGGAGTGATGCCACATTTCTACGTCGATCGGACGGAGAGCGCAGCCACCCCGACAACTACTGTGTCCGCTGTCGATCCATTAACGGCACTGTCTGATGCTATTCGAAAGGCCATAGCCAGCGGTGAATCATCACGCAAAGAAGCCAATGTCCACGAGACGGGTTTAGATGCACGCAACAATCAAGATATTCAAAACTCTATCGTGTGGATGGGACAGCCGTCCCTATTCAGTATACTTTCTGACATTGTTGTCCAAGTTTGCGTCGTCGACTCTGGTGCTGGCGCAAGACTGATTGAAGCAATTCTCAGCGTACTTCCTGTCGACAGTATGGACATAACGTCCGTTATTCCTACGGTCGCAGAACACTCATCCGTTTCTGCGGAGGATATATTGCCGCTAATCTTGCCAGCAATTGCGGCCGCTATTGGAAAACAAGTTCAACCGTCTCGCATTGCCAACACTCAGAACACTGACGGCATCATGGCGAACATAATCCTACGTGGCGGACTATTCGTGGGTGAGATCATCAACTCAATAGTATTTATGGCCAGCACCGAGCTTTACGAAGTTCTGAATCAAGTGGCCGGATTGATGTGCACTGCCGCAGATCATCTCACCCTGCCCATATGTACACTCTCGAAACAAATCTCGGGCACGACGTACCAAATTGTCGTACCCTGTGACTGTACCGGCTCTCCATCGCCGTCACAACCGCCGCAAAGTTACATTCCCAAAGAGACGACCAGTGCGGCGGACTGGAGTGTGCTGACCATATTCCCTACGGCTGGGTACACCTTTTCGTCGCTTTTACCTACTCATTTGCCTCCAAAATATGGAGAGAATATGCCTGAGCCTACAAAAGACATGACCACGGGGAATCTGCCGGCGCAATCAAATCTCCCCTACGGCCAGCCCCAGACAAGCTGTACATCCACTCTGCCTCCTGCTTATTCTAGTGCACTCGGTACGATTTACCTCATACCCTCGACGTATACGACTAACATATTATTAGAGCCAACCTCTGCAGCTACTTACACAGAGCCAGATGCGGCTTCTCAAACTGCAGCGTGTCCGGTTTGCTCGTGTCCCTGCGATGCGGCCCCAGCGTACTCTTCTGGTCCAGCAGGCAATTGCCCTATAGCAACACCAGAGGCGATACCATCAAATCATGATGATGGAGGAAAAGTATATATTGAGACTCCCTTGCCGAAAACGGACTGTTCCACAGGCCAGTCGACAAGGCCTACGACAACCGTCGACCCCATGCCGAATCACCCTAAGCAAGATGAGCCATCCAGCCAAGGCCCCAGCTCTTACAATAAGGAAAACAGCATACCAGAAATAGAGCCATATTATTGGGGCCAACGAGGATGGAAATATCTCGGCTGCTTCAGTGATACCGCAGAGCGAGTGATCAGAGGAGGACCAAGGGGATTTTCCGGCGAAGACATGTCCAACGAGAAATGTATGGACTACTGCAAATTGAACGGATTTACTACTGCAGGTACCGAAGACGGAAGAGAATGTTGGTGTGGAAACTCCATTGTAGAAAATGTCCAGCTTCTACCGGCGACGGCTTGCTCGACAGCATGCCATGGAAACACCTCAGCTCATTGTGGTGGTACCTGGGCGATCTCAATTTATAGCAGCGAGGGCCATGAATGGTTCAAGCCAAAATACACTCTAGCCGACTTACTGGCCAAGAAACATCCACAGACAGGTTGAATGGCCGCTCAGCTACCGAAGAACGAGGGTGTATCATTCAAGACTTGCTAGCAACGGAGTGAGAAGGGGGGCATACACCCTGGACGCAAGCTTGACATTGATAAAGGGGCATGAAAGAGGAGTGATGGTATGAAGAAAGATGGGCAGAATCTTATCAAAGCATTTTCAGTGGTTTTTCAAGCTTGCACGAACGTCTTGCCCAGCAGAGGCAATATATGATTGATGGCTCACAACTGACGAACGAAATAGTATATGTATTTTATCATGAATCAAGGAATTGAGTAATTACTGGCCATTTTGTTTTGCTCCGATGTCACAGTCAGTGAAATCCATTGAACAGATTGTATATTCGACTGGAAATAGCACAGAGGATCTCGGTTGAAACCCCGGCAACAAGATCCTTGCATCGCGAAGCGACTACTGGACAGGTGTAGACGCTGACTCTTGCCAACTCACAAGAGCAGCAAATTTTGTACACAGCCGTCTTAACCAAAATCTTGGAGCTTGAGCCCAGAACCCCATTCTCATAGCTCGATGTCTATGTTTTCGAAACATTATGGTATCCGCCGCGGCAGGACCGCAGGAGGAAGGCCGGCGACATGGAAGACGGACTACTTGTAACGGATAACTGGATTATACCCGCTCCATCAGTTGTGAGACAGGCAATAAGCCAGCATTGTTCTCGTTGGGGTTTCCATGGTAGTTTACACCGAGCAGTGACGGCCCATCTGGCCCATGCCAACGTACGAGTACGGGCCACTTTTCAATCTGACGCTGTTCATTAGAGTTTTCCTCGACGTTGGTTTTTACAGGGCCCATTGACATTTCATCTGTGTGGTGGCCCTTGAGATGGTAGCGTGCTGGTGCACGGACAAACGTTCGGATGAAGGGAAAAGGAAAATCAAAGTTGAGGTGGTGCTAGTTCATCTAGAACCTGGGGCACTCCCCCCCCCTCCTCCAAACTCAACGAATTGAGTTGAATCAGAGACACGGTTACTAGCAGCAAACTTGGTTCGCGCGCACTAATAAACTGGCTTTACAGACACGCCCTCCCTCGCCTCCCCCGCCATTTCCCCAAAACTAACAAAGGTAGGGAGATGATGGACTCCTGTCGTGCCGCGTCGACACTGGCGACCGCTGGCCCGGGCCAGACAGAGAGAGAGAGAGAGAGAGAGAGGAAGCTTGCTCATTTCAAATTCAACAAAGGCTAACTAATTTGCCACGGACTAGCTGTACAAGGGGGGCCTGGGGAGTCGGCTGTTGTTGTATCTGTTTATGAGACGGAACTTGTTGCTGGACATGACAGCTTGATCGGCGTTGGATTCTTTTTTTCTTTCTCTTTTTGTAAATGACGGTGAGCCTATTTGGCATCCATGTAATATTTAGTCCCGACAGGATGGGTAGGGTCGATTTGGTAGCGCGGTCTGGGCATGACCATGAGCATGTACAAGGAAGTCAGTCCCCCTTGATGCGGATTGTCCGGCGAGTGGTCCGAGGTGCCCTCTCAGCCTCTGCATCTGCATTGGTTATGGGGGGTATTAACAACTCTAACGGATGTGAACTAGCCGAGGAGGGGGGGGCAAAAGGGGATAACTAACACTAGTTGGTTCCTTGTGTTTAGGTGTTCACTAGGCGGAATACATGACGCTTCGGAATGAGAGCGCCATTACCCCTCGCCGGCGTTGCGGAATTTAAAAGAAGTAACTACGTACACTCGAGCGACTCCCGCAACGGGCGAGCCTGACAGCCTCGAGCTCTGGGAAGAATCTATCGGCAAGTGAGAAATGCGGTTGGGCGCCAAGCTTTTATAATTTACAACACAGAAGAACCCAGGGCGACTCATTTATCCCAGCGGGCGTTTTACCAAGTAGAAGTAGATATGGAGCGTTGATGTGCGTTTCTCCCCACGATGGTCCCCCAGAGGGTCCGGTATTTTAACTATGGCGAATTTGGAGATCTGCCGGTTTGCCCTCCTTTGGTCGGGCTTCATGGACTCGGCCGCTCGCCCGACCAGGATGGACCGGGACGGAGCAACAAGAAACCTGTTGTGCGGGGGGATGGATGTTTACAAATCCCTGCCCTGGGGATGGACTTGAAACGTTCTTCTGGCTTGCGGGGTTTTTGTGGCGCGATTACCACTTCGCCTTTCGGCTTCTTTTCGCGAAGGGCCTTAGCTAGAAAGGTAGTTATCAGCCCACTCGAGCGTCTTTGTAGCAAGAGACTAGTTACTGGTAGTTTTAGTTAGTTACTTATGGAGGCACAGACCAAAGCAGCTTGCCAGTCAGTCCACCTGTTGGTGAACAATGACGGGCTCGCCTGCCTGCATGAGCCAGAGCCAGGCCCCCCCCCCCCCCCCCCCCCCCCCCCCCCC
>JAAHCF010000242.1:0-48920 GCA_038367545.1 Beauveria asiatica | reverse complement strand
AAAAAACCAAAAACAAAAAAAAAAAAAAAAAAAAAAAAAAAAAAAAAAAAAAAAAAAAAAAAAAAAAAAAAAGTTGCAAAATAAAGGAGCACACAAAACTGCGAAGCCATGCTCATGACGTACCGCTAGCTATACGCAGTCCTCCCCTCCATGGCATCAGAAATCGACGTTGGTTCCGTTACGCACGGCCATTTTGACGGTGACAGGATCGACATCTCTGACATGCGAAATACTGCTTCGCTGCAGTGCAACCCCAGGAGCTCCGCACATTTCGGAATCTGATTACACTTGCCCGAATGAAAATTGACGAGGTCGTCGGCCCGCGGCCAGGCTGAATCAACGCCTCCAAAATGGTAGGGCATCGCGGGCACGCCAAAGGAAAAAGGAAAAAAGGAAAAAAAAAAAAAAAAAAAAAAAAAAGTCGGGCTTGCAGGGCTAAAAAGCTTGGCTCCGAGCCTCTTTTCTCGTGCCAGCCTCCTTCTGCCGTGCCGGCCGCTGTAACTACAGAGTAAAATGACTGCTATGAACCGTAATAAAGTGTCGGTCTGCTTGACAAAGTCTGATTAGTTAGTACAGACGTCAGGGACCCTAGCAAAAGGTAGCGAGACCCAGTTTGGGGCATTAATCTCGGCGCCATTCGTGATAAATACGCCTCTTGTATTTAGTTAGTCGACCTGCTCATTACTCGTGAGTCGTAACGAGGGGTGCAAAAGCAAAATGGACGGCCTCACCCAGCGGGGCACTATTAACGTACGGTTATTGAGAAGCCACCCAGCTAGACCGCTAAATTTGGGTGTGTCTCTATTTTACACTTTGGTCGAACGCGTCTTTGAGAGTTACTTTTAGCAAGCGGCCCTGGATGATCAATATCATATTGCGCTAGTTACTGATACTGTCACTCTTGACGGGAATTGAGATGGTGACATCGGCTTCTGACGGTGGCTCTAGATCTGGGGTAGATCAACCTCGCCCCCCTCCTTGTCATGTTGCAGAACATGCTTCCCAACAGAAGCCTGCCATATTCACGTGTACCAGTACGTCATGTTATGCTCGCACTTGCCATCACTAATGTGATGAGAAAATTAGACAATGATAATCACGGGTAATCCGTATGTGACGATGCTATGACTGAGGAGCAGGGATGGCACGCGCGTGACGTCTCAATGAGCCAGAGTCATCAATCAGACTTTGCTACGTATTACATGTACCGAGTACAAGGTCAACTCGCATTACCAAAGTTGATCAACATCCTGGCTCAAGGAGTGTACCCGTATCCGTAGTTTCGACAAAATCTTCTCCTGGCCAAAAAGTCGGACAATTTCATCTCGGAGTTGTCTAACATCTCGCCGCGCTGGACGGCGCCAAACTACGCCGTGTCTCCGGCGCAGTACTGTATGTAGCACCACCGGGCAAGAACTAACCCGGGCTCGGTTTTTAAAGGCCGATTTTCCTCTTAATTTTTTTTTAATTTTTTTTTATTTCTTTTTAGATAAATAGAGTGATATTTTCAAGGCGGAAAGCGGGCGGAAACCTCTCGCCATACCTCTTTTTGGCATACTCATTTTTTTTCTAGTCTTCAACCTTGCCATTCAGACATGTCTCTGCCCACCGCACATCTTCGGGTTGCGCGGCCTACCGACGACATCGACGCCATCCTCCCGTTCTACCGGGACGGCCTGGGCTTCGAGGTGCTGCTCCGCTTCGCCGACCACGCCGGCTTCGACGGCGTCATGCTGGGGCGCCGGGGCGCCGCCTACCACCTCGAGTTCACGACCAGGCGAGGGCACGTCGCGGGCCGCGCCCCGACCGAGGACAACCTGCTCGTCTTTTACCTGCCCGACGACGCCGCGTTCCGCGCGGCCGTCGCGCGCATGCAGGCGCAGGGTTTCGACGCCGTGGCCAGCTTCAACCCGTACTGGGACCAAAAGGGCAAGACGTTTGAAGATGCGGATGGCTATCGCATCGTGCTGGCCAACATGGCGAACCCCGCAGTCTAGGCGGGCGGGGAGTCGGAGTCGGCAAATATTTGAGAAGATGGAAAAAAAGTGTCCAAAATCAATATTGGGCAATGAAATTTCGGACAATGGACCAATGTGAAAACTAGGCCAGATTGTCTTGCTTCCGGGGTCAGGGCTGAAATTACGCCATCTTAGCTTCTGCTTGCGGATCAATCGACGAGATGCCCAACTATGCAAGCCAACGTTGCAGATGACAAACTGAAAACTCGAAAACCTTCTTTGTTCGTCACATTCGTCAGTGGGTTTGTAACACTACCACCCTGTGTTGCAATTCCAACAAGGGCATCGCAGTGTGCCTTGGTGCGGTTTGCACGCCACAATGAGTTACACGTACGGATTACTGATAGCTTGAACCAGTCCGCGCATCTGCCGGCCAGACTTCTCGTTTATTTATGCTGCTGTCAGCGTTTCTGTACTGGCAATGTTATATCCGACGGCACAGTTCTTGGTTCTGTTGCTGTCTTTAGGAGACCCCACGGCGCAGGCCGTTTCAGCTTTCCATTGACAATGATCCAGGTAATTTGGCCAAAGTGAGCCCCCCGACCCGTATGGCCACTCACTCCATCATGCATGCATACAAGCATAGCCGACTCTTGTTGCTGCCTGGCTCCGCAACAAGTGAATGGCACGCTTTCTTCGCTGTTCTTTGCCAGACTACTTGCTCAATGTAATCCGTACCTCATTCCATTTGCCATTTCATTTGCCATTTCATTATGCTTTGGGCATTTAGCCGACAACCTGTAGTGCCGACTTCCCCACACTTCAACTTGGCTGGGTAGAGTTGGCTTGGGACTTTCATCAAGTTATTGTGCTGAGAGTCCTCCACGATGGGAAAGCCGCAAACGCAAAAACAAAGATATAGCACGAGGTAAGAGGCAAGATACAGAGAGAAAGACTTTGACAAAAGTAGTCTGGAGAGTTGTGGGAAGTTCGAATATTAGATAGGCCTCGATTTGTAGAT
Organism: Beauveria asiatica; assembly: GCA_038367545.1. Lineage (NCBI taxonomy): Eukaryota > Fungi > Ascomycota > Sordariomycetes > Hypocreales > Cordycipitaceae > Beauveria > Beauveria asiatica. Next base: position 45,941 of record JAAHCF010000242.1, on the reverse strand, counting down.
TAGTTGTCTGCTGGAGCGAGGGCAAGGTACTTGGCGACTTGGAAACCCAAACAAGCAGTGCTGTCTTGCAGCGATTAAAGCCAGTTCGATTCCGAGCACAGACTAATAAACCATAGGAGGCGCCATCTCACTTCTTGCTATCTATTCTCATTAGTTATTGTCGAATAAAACTTCTCGTTTGGTTAATTGATCACGTGATCTACGTGCCAAGTTCGCGATCTGTCGCCGCAGAGGGTCGATTGCCTTTTGAATAAGTCAAGTCTACCGCGTTTTCAAGACCATGTCGCCACATAATGGACTATTATTCAATTCATGGCAATGACATTGCCAGTTTTGATATATCAAATACCCGTATGATGACTTCTCCAGTACGCAGCTCAAAGTCCAAGCTAACCTGCAAACAGATCGGCTGCCAACTGTGTCAGCGTCCCAGGTGCTCGAGGAGCTAGAGGAGGGCTCAGATTGCATATCCACGGGAATAAAGGCTCTAGATGACACTCTGGTTCCATTACCAGACCCATCCCAGAGATATGGTCGTGAAAAGTTTCAGTCTGGTGGTATCAGGCGCGGGCAGGTGACGGAGATATGGGGTCCTCCAGGCAGCGGAAAAACAGCGTTGGCGTGAGAATGAGATGCTCAAACACCATGAATTTATGGACTAATTTATGTTTAGAACCCAGATGGCTGCAAATGCTCTCAGCAAAGACGGTGGTGCAGTCTGGATTGGTTAGTTCCAGCACACGTTTGCGCATGCGTCGCCGACGCATCCGTCACTAATTCTTCAATCACACAGATTGCTTCCAGAAGACACCAGACGAAAGACTATCAGCTGCTTTGGAAAATATCCAGCTGAGCAAAGACACGCATGACACAGACCCGGCTTCTACAGAGAAGGCCCCAAACGGCGATAGCTTCACTCGCTACTCTTGCTTTACGCTCCCTCATTTCTTGGCGCTTCTATCGCGCCCTTCTACCACAACGATCCCAGCAGGCACATCTTTGATAGTTGTCAACTGCGTCTCTGCTTTGATCAATTCGGCGCTGCCTCGGTCGCATGTCAGCAAGCAAAAGACCAAGCAGCCCCCAGGTACGCAAACCCCATTCGTGACCACCCCATGTGCTGACTGGAAATGGGCAGGCACCACTCCGTCCGAAAAACGGATGCTAGCTCTTCAAGCCATAATGTCGCTCCTCAACAAGCTCGCTGCTACTCGCAACTGCGCCGTCGTGATCCTGTCCCAGTGCGCCACCAAGATGCAGTCAGAGCACGGGGCTGCTCTTGTGCCGGCGGTCAACGCAACGGTTTGGGAGCAAGGAATATCTACACGAATCGCGTTATTCAGAAATTGGTCTTGGGAGGGCAGAAAACCGCACAGTGTCTTTTTGGCCGGCGTGCAACAAGTGGATGGTCACGCGATGATGGACGTGGTTGGCAATGCTTCAGCATTCACCGTGGAACCGGTAGGTGCTATCATGCATGCTCACTTCGGATGCCCCTGCAGTGATTTGGCTAACAATTGTACGAAATCGGGCGCAGGTGGGCGTGCGAGGTGTCGAGTACGAGGCGAGCCACCCGATGGAAATGGCGGCTGCGGCGCAGCAGAAGCGCAAAATCGGACAGACGGAGCTCGAGGTGCCTGATAGCGAGGATGAGGACTATGGCTGGGCAGACGAAGATGAGGCTTCTCTCCCGGCACCGCCTCCACAGTGGCAGGGCAGTGAGGACATCATTCTGGGACAGGACGTCGGGCGAAGCGAGGACGAAGAGGAGGCAGAGGAGGAATACCATAGCTACGACGAAACCGAAGGAGCCGAGGGCGCCGAGGAGGCAAAAAGTAGCCCCCATGAATGAAATTAATACAAGGAAAATGTAAAAATCACAATCATCGAGAGCATTGGAATTCAAGCCCATGTACAGCCGGTTTATGCTACGCGCAGCAATAAGACAGTGTCGGCAACGCATGCGCGTTGGGCCTCTGTGACGATATCTTCTAGTCAGTGATTGGAGATCGAGTTCATTGACCCCAGCCAATCCCATAGTTGACTCGTATATCAGTGACTTTGCTCTTTCTGTCCCTTGAGTGATTTTCCCGAGTCGCCTATAAAGATGTTGCTTCGGTTGGCAATGTTGAAGCGGGCCGCCCTTTGAGTTGAGTGCGCACTGGCCGGAGCAATTCGTATCGGTGTGGGGTATTATCCCGAACTCGAGTTCGAGATGACCCCGAAAACGCCAAGTACAACAACGAGCTGACCCGGTGGCTGGCTGATAGTCAAAGATGCATTGGGATAGGAAAATGTCCAGCTGAAAGTTGAGGAGGAGGGGCAAACTTGCAGTTGTCAATACTCATTTGAAGACGGGATAGATTGTGGGGATGAGGGGTCACCATTAAAATAAACCGCTACCATTAAACCGCCGCTTCACTCCACCAACCCTTTTTTTTTACCAACTTTTCTCTCCCCACGCTTCGTCTCTATCGCGGCTGTCACTACGCGACCCTACTTTATTGTTATTCTTTCTTCTTTTTCTGATTTATTCTTCTTTGATCCGAGCTGATACCTGTACAAATTACCCTCTAGCGACGTTCTAAAGCATTGCGCCTGCCCGTTGTTCCCCGCCTTTTGCCACACCGACAACCATGTCTACCACGACAACGGTCACCACCACGGCAGCCCAGCCCATCACTGCCGATACTATTCTCCGCCTATTCCCAGACATTGACACCACCTCCGAGGCGCTGTCCGGCCACGATGAGGAGCAGATTCGTCTGATGGACGAGGTCTGCATCGTCCTCGACGAGGACGACAAGCCTATTGGTCAGGCAAGCAAGAAACTCTGTACGTGCTATCAATCGCATTCAGCCCACGCCATACATCTCGTCGCACATTCCTGCCCGCCTGGCGTGTTGGCGTAAACCGCTCGCGCCTGTCACGCCGACTCAAATCGCTAACTCGATTCTTCCCCCCGCAGGCCATCTCATGACCAACATCGACAAGGGCCTCCTGCACCGCGCCTTTTCCGTCTTCCTCTTCAACGACCAGAACGAGCTGCTCCTCCAGCAGCGCGCCTCCGAGAAGATTACCTTTCCCGATATGTGGACAAACACCTGCTGCTCTCACCCGCTGGGCATTCCCGGCGAGACGGGCTCCAACCTCCCCGACGCCGTCATGGGCGTCAAGCGCGCCGCTCAGCGCAAGCTCGACCACGAGCTGGGCATCAAGACGGAGCAGGTTCCCATTGAAAACTTTCGCTTCCTGACCCGCATCCACTACAAGGCCCCCAGCGATGGCAAATGGGGCGAGCACGAGAGTACGAGCCAGTTCACGCGTCTTCCTCTTGGATACAGGCTAACCAGTGGCATTTAGTCGACTACATTCTCTTCATCAAGGCCAACGTCGACCTGAACCCCAGCCCCAACGAAGTGCAGGCTACCCAATACGTCAGCCCCGACCGCCTCAAACAGCTCTTCGAGGACCCCAGCCTCAAGTTCACCCCCTGGTTTAAGCTCATCTGCAACTCTTTCCTGTTTGAGTGGTGGGCTCACCTCAACTCTGGCCTCGACAAGTACATGAATGAGGAGAAGATTCACAGAATGTAAAGCGATTTGCAAAAACGAGGCTGATTGAACAACCGAGTCCCTACTGCATAAATTCTTATATACCACCGCTCTCGCAGAGCGACCATCATGTTACTTAGCACCAAGAATACAAAGTCTTTCATGTGAGAAAGAAGTACCGCTTGTTCCCTGCCGACTGCTAGGCCTGTTTCTTGTCAAGTCCAGACACCAGCGACTAACCGAATGCATAGAGTGTACAGAGTTCGTTTGACAAACACAAACACTCGCGCTGCTAGTCCGAATAGCTGGGTGGAGCTTGTTGGTTCATATAATGCGACGCTTTCAGAAAAAACAACACCTCGTACACAGCCTTGCAGATGTCAATGCTCCTCTTCTTCCAGTCCGAATCAGACCACAGATTCGCCAGCAGCGAATCCAGAATGACAGTGGTCATGAACCGAACATGGTGGTCCTCGGGCGACCAGCCGCTCTTGTCCGGGTGGTAGACGAGAAACTTTTGCGACCGCGCGTTGACGGCGTCCTTGGTCGCCTGCGCCATCCTCGCCTTGTCCGGGTCCGGGCGGTCGGCCGGCACGCGCGCGAGCAGGTCGCGCTGGAACTCGCGCCACGAGCCCTGCACCGGCCCGCCGCGCAGCCACTCGTGAAACTTGCCGGCGTCCTTGAACGGGAGAAGCTCGAGGATGAGGCGCTCGCGCTGCTGAGAAAACGGCGACGTCGTCTCGGCGAGGCCCGCGACGGCAGCAGCGGGGTGTCGAGGAGGAGGAGGAGGTTGCGCGGGGGGGGCGGCGGAGGCGGAGACGCCCATGGTGTGGTGGTGCGGGCGGCTGGCGAGTCGGACTGGCGAGGGGCGGGCGCTTCCGATGAGGGTCTCTGCTGATTGAAGCTGTCGGTATCTGAATGATGGTCGACGGCAACGACGGAAACAGAGGCACATGTGAGCTTTGTAGTTTTTTGGCGTTGCGGCGTGATGAGGGTTCAAGCGCCAAGGTATAAGTAGCTACCCAAGACGTAGCGGGCTTCAATGACGAACAATTACACGGGGAAAAAAAAGAAATCATGATTGAAGTAAGTCCGCCTCGCGCTCAAGGCAGAAATCAATAATACATGATCAGGCTGCCGCCTGGCTGGGCGAATCCACGAATGAAACCGCCCCCCGCGCGCGCCCGCCGGGTTAGGCACCCGTATAAGTCGGCCTATCAGCCCGCGTCAAGGCTGTTTCCGCATCGTGGAACTTTTTTTGCTAGTCTTTATGTCTCGATGCGGATATAGCGCAATCACTGTTGCCGATACCCGAGCAGGCGTACGTAACACATGCCTCCTTTCTGGCAAGCCACTTGCACGTCGACTGCTTTGCTCCTGTTTGGCGAGGCTGCCGCTCTGTGTGTGTGGTGGCTGAGCCTCAACCCCCCCCCCCCCATCCGACCCGCGCCTGCTACTTGCGAGGTAAGTTACGCGGCTATGCGCAGGGCTGTGCGGGATTGGATTTAGATCCTAATGGGATCGAGTAACTCCTCAAGAGGGAGGAGATTTGCGAGCTCCGTGTGGGCTTTTGATAGCCTATATCAGGGCCATGACAGGGGTCAATATGAGGGATCAAGGTGAAGCTAGGAATATCCTGCAAAACGATTTTCTGCATTATCCATCGACCAACGTTCACGGCCGCCATTGTAAACCAGTTAGCCGCTCACGGATGAGGTATGTGTCAAAATCTCGGTTGATCTACACCTACCACGCTAGGGATTCATTGTTGCATCAACTTGACAAACCACAACCCTTGAAAATGTTTTTTTGCTTGAGTGGCACATTCGCCCTCAAGCGCTATACACGTGCCGTTTCTATAAATGGTCTACTACGTCTTCGGAGTAAGCACCAAACAAGTCGATCAAAGGAAGTGGATCTGCAAGGCTGCAACAGAGTCTCGAGACTGGTCAGCTTTCAACAGTGACTATCCGTATCTGTAGCATGGTCACAGATGACTACCGTAGAGTCTGATAGCTTCGGCCACGATCACCAGGGTACCGGGCCTCAGAGTATGACCATCTAAGCGGTCTACGGCGTAGAATATATTATTGCCGCTTGATGGTCTTGTGAAATGCGTGAATGGCTGATCAAGTGCCCAAGCAAGGCATCTGAGAAACCGGAACTTGAAGTCTCAAAATGCCATGCTGCCTGAATGTGAGACTCGGAAAATCCAAAAAAATGTTTCCCTCGAAAATACACTGAGCAATGCCAGTCAAGATGGTCTCATACCCTGCAAATTCTCATGCTTATGTAATCATACAACCGTTTGCAATTTCTAGTGCCACTCACTCACAGTAACAGGATCCCAACCAAGTCATCGGTTATGACGGCGAATTGGTGCCAATTATCGGCATCTCATCTGCTTGGGGCTTTTTACCCTCGAGCAAACATAGAAAAGTCAATTGGAACGCTATTGGACGGTATATGGCTCTGCGAATGATCTTTTGGTTTAGACAAAGAGCCGAGACCGAGCAGACAGAGGTACGTTACCCCAACACAGACCCCTCAAATTCATCCTTTTTCATCTGAAAATGCTTGGATCTCATTTCTGTCTTACGGAAATTGTCATGCATCTCATTTCCCGTCTCAAAGAGACGCGGTGGCAATGGAGAGCTACCCAGAAGCCGAAGTGGACGCTGATGGTGTGATCCGTTTGCTGCCCTTTGGCCTTTGGCTAGCAGCCGTCCGCAGCCCCCGGTCTTTCGACTCACTCAATTGAGATCTAACTGTACCGGCTGATAGGAGGTTGACAATGTCGGAAGATATGGTGGTAGTCGCTGAGGTGGCGTCAAAGGACATCCAGCCCGCGGAAGCCCAGCCGGCTCCCGCCACCGAGCCCGAACCAGCTATCAAGCCGGAACCAACTCCCGAGCATAAGCCACCCCCCGAGCAAAAACCAGCCGTTGACGCGATACCGGTCAGAGTGGTAGCCAATGCCCCAGGATTTTCATGGCTGTAAGTTGTCAAAAGTGCGGACTGTGAATTGCTGCTCTTACGTTGAATAGGAAACCGCACCCGACCTTTGTCATACTACTGGTTGGCCCAGATGAGCAGCCTTTTGGTCTGCAAAAGGACTTTTTATGCTACAGAAGCGGCTACTACAGAAGATACTTCGCCGAGCACGACAAGGAAGAGAATCTCGAGCACATTGTCAAACTGCCCGACACGTCGGTGCAGGTATTTGGTCTGGCGCAGCATTTTCTCTTTACAGGGGATGTTATTGCCGACCTGAGAGTGACACCGTCATACGAAGCGCTTGTCAACTTGTGGAACCTAGGATACAAGCTCGAGATCGAAGGACTATGCGATCGGACTCTGGACGCCATGACGGAATGCAGGAGAAGTACATCGCGCATACCTTCCACGCCGTTGCTGGTCCAGGTCTGGAAGGAAGCTCCAGAGGGCTCGGCGATTAGACAGCTTCTGCTGTCGTGGACAGCCGAGTATATGAGATCGTCGGCCGCGAGGGCTGAGTTCGCCAAGTCGCTGCCGCAAGAGGTGCTGAGCGAGCTGGTCGTTGCCATGAGCTCATTCGAGCGCAGCAGCCTCGGCGATCGATCACAAGGAGCAGCAACACGGAAAAACGTACACTATCTAGCGGCCGCAGATGACGAGGACGCACTTGCCAGTGCTAAACGGAATAGACGCGTGAGTGCCGTGCCTGCGCAACCAGCGGCCCTTGTTCGCGCAGACTCGGCACCGGCGGGCAAGAACAGAACGCCCTTGCCCAAGCCGCAAAAGAGACGATCCGGGGCGGCGTACCTCGAGGGGCGCACATTCTCGACGGCGTCCAAGCTGGACTTTTGCGCGGACCTGCTGACGCGCATGCTGTCGGGGCCGGGCTTCTGGACCCGTCTCGTTGGTCCGTTTCGCGATGCCGTCGAGCCCGAAGAGGACGGCGTACCCGACTACTTGGACAAGGTGAAGCGGCCGATGGACCTGATGACTATTAAAAGCAAGATGGACGGCAAGATGTACAAGGACGACGAGGAGTTTGCGGCTGACGTGCGGCAGATTTTTGACAATTGCTTTACGTACTGGAAGCCGGGCCAGCCCATGTACGAGGCGGGGGAGCGTCTGCAGCGGACATTCGAGGACAAGTACTCCCACATGAACAAGTGGATTGCCAAGATGGGAGGGGAGGAGGGAGAGTAGGGCTTAAAGGAAGCTGTGGAAAAGAAAAGGGGATGCGTTGTTTTTGTTGGAGCTGTACCTTGTTTTGATGTAGCTTAACCGGCGGCATCTGCGCCGGGAATGATAATTGAATGAAGCTTGTTTCCACGGGCGCCGTGGTGTTGTAGACTTGATGGCATTTATGCTGCGGCGAACAGAGCAAGCCACATTTTGTCGCCGCCGAGGCGAGGCAAGCTACACGCTACACTGTGAGGGCGTGCTGTATAATATTTACGATTCGACTCTCCTGACGCAAAGAAAAAGATGACAACGGTATGGTAGCTGATGAAACCTCGGCAACATTTCTTAACCGTTTTCAATCTTTCACGTAATCAAGGTAATTGAGAAACCGCAAGTCTGGTTGAGTGGTCGAGTCGGAAGCAAGCCATGATACTGTAATCAGGGCAGGTTGAGCACGCACCCTTGTGGGCGTATCGTGGGGTAAATTGAGTTTGAGGATGGGGGACCGTGTGTGATTGCGAAACAATCAATAAGAGGAAAAGAATTGACATTTTTTTTCTCTCTTTTTCTTTCCATTGAAATACAATTGCAGGGAGCAGAATCACTTCATTGTTCCTCTGGAATGGTATTGGTTTTAGATCCCTTGTTGTTAAGACCATGATGTGAGACAGGACACGCGTTGACAGCGCAGCTTTGCAAGGCTTTTGAGACAGGTTCTTGGGTGAGGCTGCAAGGCCAGAGATGCCAACACTGAGAGGACATGCGCCCTGGTTCTAACAATGCTGGGTTCTGCCAGCAGGATGCGGCATTTGCATCTACTGGGATGCATGAGCGCCAGTGCGCTCGAAGGCTTTTTCTGCAGTGTTTATGCATAGGTTTCAAAGCGCTCTTTTCACAATGTCAACTTGCCAAGTGGCTGTTGTCCATGCTACCAGTCGCGCTGTGGCCGCTTGGCATCGACTCATCTGCTGTCAGCAGTGACGGCCACACGAAACTCTTTTTGGACTCTTTGAATCCATGAAAGATTTTTCCATGAGCTCTGGGGTTCTGGGCGACAGGGCAAGGGCACATTAAAGTGAGACAGTGAGGGTCGTGGCGAATTCTCGACGGTCTATCCGTACGCGTGTTGGCTTGCATGGACAATGGGTCGATTGCAAGTCACCGAGGTGTCAGTACCGATGTTGGGATACAAGCTGTGAACAAAGCATGAGAGAGTCTTTTAACTGTACCTGTACAGGTAAAAACCCCTCATGAGTGGGTGTTTTGGCAAGGCTAGGTAGGCATGTATCTAGATGATAGGTTCGGTACGGAACGGCTTCGTTCAGTCGCCCTGAAAGCCTACATGCCATGGCGATCTAGAATCGGCTGTTGGATGGCAACAAGACGACCTACAAAGAGCCACGAGGAGCACCAAAATTGAAAGAAAAACTCGGGTGGGTTAGAGAGAATCGGTGAGGGGCAAACAGCCTTGGAACATGCAAGTGTGTCGAATGGGTGGTGCGCCTGAGCATGTGAAACGAAACGGGCGTCAGATCGGGCATCAATGCGCTGGGTGAGTGCAAACATCGAAGCGCATGAGAATGACTGGCGGTACGGATTAAATTGGTAAGAGTGGAGGTAGAGGAGCAGAGCAAGCGGAAGCTTGATACTTGGTCAAGCAGAACCTGGACGGAGTTGAGGCAAGACAGGTGGTGAGTTTTTGGCGAGTGGCGGTGGGAGTGAACAATGAAGACAATTGGAACACAAGAACGGTGTGTGGTCCGTTTGTGGCCAGCGAGTGGCGCAACGGGTAGGTACAAGCATGGGTTCTTTCTAGAAAATTCATAAAAAGCCGCCACCAGGCGGTAAAAAGTGATTGATTGTCGTGAGCGGGCGTGGTGATGGAATTGAAAAAAGGCCTTGAAGCTGGCAAGCACCGCGTTCTCGTGGCCAAAGTGCAGTGGAGGCGCGTGCATGCGCTCGCTGGCCGAGGGCTCAAACTGGCTTGGCTTGGTGGCCAAGCTTTTGGCAGATTATCGTTTGGCGACGGAGAAATGAAGAAAGACTGGTAATCGCTGGTCGATTGGGTACGAAGACGGTTGTTATTTGATTGATTACCCAATATCCGACTGGAAATGTGAAAATCCAAAAAAGAGCCTGGTTTGTTAAATAGCGGATGCAGGTACCAGAAAGACGTGCAGCACGCTGGTTGGCTCAACGACGCTAGCAAAGCGGCACCTGCTCACTTGCATTCAGGAACAGGCCTAGCGGTCGGTTAGCTCCACTATAAAGGGCTGGTGGTTGGCCAATTGTCTCGACGAAATCATAAACTTGGCGGGTCTTGGGAAATGAGCACGACCCACCCCTTGCTCTGGCCAAGCGAGAAGGCTGAAAGCCTTCATCATGGACGAGGATGCACTCAACAGGCAGAAAATTATGACGGTGCTGTTCATAAAAAAAGGGAAAAAGAAGAATGCGGTGTGAGGGCATTTGGCAGGACCAGACCGCAGTCTACACAAAGTATACCCAGAACGTTTCCTCTAGAACAAGCCCCATCTCACAGAAATAGACGACAAACGCGGCCGTGGTAACTAGGTGAGAGAAGAGATTTTTACTGCGTTGCACAAGTACTGGCGACTTGCGCGAATTATGCACGCGCCGCGATGAGTCACGGTCAAGCTTCACCATCTTTATGTGCATGGCATGGCGTGAGCAAGCTCGAAAGTAATCCGTAGGATCGTCGCCTCTTCTGACGGCGCGCTGCTGCTACGTCATCACAGATGCACCTGATGTACGGATTACAAGTCACAGAAACGAGCTCGGTACTCCGTAATCAGTACTCTGTCGCCCTCTGGAGAAACATGGTCAGAGACATGCAATGGGTTGAGTCGAGTAATAAAGAGCATTGGGTGGCGCCTGCAGGTAATTATTTGGGCACCTGAAGGCATTGAGAAGGAGCCTGTCAGTCGCTGCAAACAGATGTTGCACCAAGTGTAAATACCAGTTTGACAGTGTACCAGTGATCTGTGGAACCTCTGTATCCCCCTCAGACTTGTCGAAGCCGATCCTTTTGCTTCGTTTTTCCTGCCATTTTATTTCTGCGTCGTGCCCTTTGTGGCTCCAATCGCTTCCCTCGTCAGGGTGACCACTTGACAAAAGTCTCACTCGATGGCCCGTCTAGCGCCTCAAGCGTGGGGCTAGTGATTTGTGGCCCCTCGAGAAATGGATGGTCGCCCTCAGGCACATTGCATGTTGCACACTAACGTTAGGGGAAATTGCCATGCTCACACCCGCGCCCAGAAACCATCCACGCCCCTCCCAAATCTGCCGTCGCTCCCCCCCCCTCAAACCCGCCCCAAAACGCCCATATACACATCTCACCCATCCGTTTGCCTCACCTTCCTCCTCCTCCCATTCACATTATATAATCTTCGTTCGCCCAGCAAATCGCCTTTGAGCGGCTACACAGCCTTCTTTTTGCGTCTCTTTAGACCAAGCAAGAGTATTATTCAATACTCGTTCCACTCTTTATACCACTTTCTATTACACGGGCTGTGTTGGCTTACTCTCTCTACGCACTTTGTGCCTCGAAACGCAACAAAACGAAACTTTGCCGCAAATTATTTCAAAATGCACTTCACCACCATCGCCACCGTTGCCACAATGGCCGCTGTTGCCGCTGCTGAGGCTCAGCCCTACCGCCTCGCCGTCATGCCTGGCCTGAGCCTCATGCGCCGCCAGAGCCCCGGTTACAACCCTGAGACCACCAAATGTGGTGCTGGCAACACCTGCGCCGAGGCTTGCGGTTCTGGCTTCGCTGATTGCCCCTCCAACGACGGCGTCTCCCACTGCTACAACCCTAGTGCCAAGCAGAACTGCTGCCGAGACGGCTCTGGTAGTATGTGAAGCCCGGATGAGCACGCCTGCTCTGGATATCGCGTGACAAACCTCCACCAACAGATGCTGACCAACAACCACAGACTCTTGCGACAACGGGTACTACTGCACTCACGACCACAAGGCCCGGACCTGGTGCTGCCCGGACGCCATGAACCTCGCTGCGTGCGCCGCCGCCTTCAGCATCTCCGGTGGTCTCGAGTCTGCCACTCCCACTCCCACTCCCACTCCTACTCCAACCCCGACGCCTACTCCTACTCCTACGCCTACGCTCACGCTCACGCCTTCGCCCTCCAAGAACAGCACCACTACCACCGCCACCGTCGTCAAATTTACCCCCAGCCCTGCTGTCGTCACCGAGGCAATTGAGCTGACCACCACCGTCTGCCCCTCCGCCTCCGCCGCCGGCACTGGCCATTCCACCTACACCGGCCGTAACAGCACCGTCATCGTCCCCGTCATCCCTACCGGTGCGCACACCGGCCCGCCCGTTGTGCCCACCGGCGGCACCAACGCCGCTGCTGCCACCAGCTTTAGCGCTCTCCTCCTCGTTGCTGCCGGTGTCGTGGCTCTCCTGTAAATGCAACGGCAGCCCCGATTAAAGATGAATAAGAGCTCCTCGACAAGTGGAGGCGTTGTTTCCCCTGGTGGTTTTCGGCACGTTTTGTGCTCAGCGCAACCACAAGTTTACGAGGTTTATGACGACAAAAGGCAGCTGAAGCACGGCGGGCGTGGCCATCTGTTTCACCGCTGGCTCTGTTGACGAGCGGACCAGGTGCTGGGTGTTTGAATTTTCGCTTCAAGCTGTTTGAATTATCGGCTCCTCATTTTCGTTTCTTTTTTCTTAATTTTTCAAGTGCGATGATTCCCCTTCTATTTAGCGACTCTTTTATCGGAGTTGCACGGTTTGGTGTAACCCCTTATTTTAACCTAGCTCCTTTATTTTTCTGGACGGATATCCGAGGATGTGGCATTTTTGGAAGATGTAGGCAGATTTAAGGGAGAGGAGGCGTCGAATGTGATTTAGACACTCGGCATTCGTATATTACTTGAAAGACATACGTTGCTATAATACTTTTTTCTCTTATCTGTTTGAGCAGTGCCTACGGAGTAGTCTTCTTTCTCTCTCTACACGGTTCTCCTCGAACGGGTAAATGTTGCCTGTCATTCCCTGTCGAAAAGAAAGATGACGTGTCAGCACCGATTAATTGATGCAGCATTTCAGCTTTAAATATATGTATGCTCAGCCTTGTGACAAGATTTCTCCGGATCCCGGACAAGGTTTGACGCCGGTTCGCCAATCGAGCGCGATCCGGCCCCTCCCCCAGAACCGAGTCATGCCACTGTAAAATTGGCCTGATTTTTTTTTTGTCTCCCCTATTCATTTAACTTGGCAATTAAAAGTCCCCTAGGCATTATCTGCGTGACCTATTACCCAAGTGTCAACTTTTTGACAATCGCACGAGCCTCCTATCTCTTTTTTTCTTCTTCTTCTTTTTTTTTTGCCCCATCTTCTTCTACCTACCGACCAACAAACGCGACGTGACAAAACAATAACAGGTCCCAAGTTACTTTTCCTTACACTAGAACAAAACGTATTTCCTATTTGGGGAGCGGGGACATGCGCACATTCCAGTCACACGGAATGCTAGATACGCGATCTGTCCCAACAGTGAGATTTCGACGCGCAGCGCCCAACGACGTAAACCACCAAAGTAAACCCTTGACAAACTCCAACTCGGCACACGCCCCCCCCCCTCCTTTCACAATTGTGTTAGTGTTGGTTTTGATGGTGCGAACTAGGTAGTAAAATGTACAGATACTGCATTCCGGATGGACCACCACAAGAGCACATAAGGAGCAGTTTAGTCTCTCTACGCGTCGCAAATATTTGATAGCTGGCAATTTTTTTCTTCTTGTTGTTTTAAGAGTGTGAATGCATCTCCGTGCAACTGGACCGCTTTGTGCCGCACCTCGTGCTTGTTGCCATTGGCCTGGAATTGGATCCCAGAACCGCTGGTTTCGGCTGCCGGATCTTTTTTTTTTTTAAAAAAAAATCATCAGTCCCACCACTACCTGAAAGGCGTATTAAAAATAGCTTACTGAGATGTCGTTTTCCCGGTAGCCGGAGCTGGCAGGTAGTGGCGGTTCATGTATCATCAAATGCACTGGAAAATGGAAAGCGAAAGAGAAATGCGACAACTCGAGAGAGAATTTGCATCATGCTACAGTGGCTGTCCGCTTGTTCGGGTTCTTTCTGGCAAAAGAAGAATACTTTTGGTTTCTGAGTCTCTAAGGACATTGCTGCATTGTGAGGCAACGCTTGATTCGCTTGGGGCTGTGCCGCCACTTGGGCCTCGAGTAGAGACGGCCGTTCAACACCTTTACTTGGCGTAGCTTGCTGGTTTTCACAGATGTGCCATTATTCAACCCACATTCAACGAAGAGCAAGAAACATCTATTGCTATTTCAGGAACCCAGTATAAATATGTAGGTACTCATGCCCAACATTCAGTCATGCCAGCGAGTATGGCCGTCATCCCTCATTTTACTGTTTTTTTTCCCCGTCTTCTTGGCTTCCCTCTCTCTTCGTCATCATCAGGCAAGCCCGTCCAATGGCTTAGTTGCCGACAGCGTCGGGGACCTTGTTCTCGTCAAAGCCGTGCTTGGCCTTGAGCTGCTCGACGAGGGCGACGTAGCGCTCCTGGGCAGTCTCGGCCGAGATACCCTCGTCGACAACCTTTTGCCAGGCGTTCTTCTTGGCCTTGCCCTGTACGCGCCGTCACTATTGTTAGCCGAGCCAACTCTTTCCAGACCGATGCGCGCAACGACTGCCCCCAGCTACCCGTATATTCTGCATCATGGATGCTGTCGCGGAGCCCGGGCCGCGTGGCCAAGGGACGGGGGGGGATGGGACTTGCCTTCATGTCGAACATGCCGGGGGCTGGAGCGCTGGAGATGTCCTCGGCGTTGCCGACCTTGTAGAGGCCTGGCGATGTTTTGAATGTCAGTCTCTTCGGTGCGCAAGCTTGGCGGTCATGCCATCTGGCAGTTGACGTCGAGCACAAGGGCGGGGTAGAAGAACGAACCGTAGAGCTCGAGGAGCTCGTCGTTGCTGGGCTTTGCGAGGAGCTTCTTGGAGTCCTCGGCGGCCTTTTTGAAAGCGGCAGACATGATGAATGGATTTAGTGGTTGGGTGATGAAAAGGGAAAAGGGAATTGGAGTGAAGAGTTTTGCAAAGAGTTCAAGTTGTTTTTGGAGAAAGGCAGCTTTTGGAGGGGCTCGCAAGCTGTCAAGAGGGACAAAAAGGCGGAGGAGGGGAGCGCGTGGCTTGGTTTGCGGGGCTTTCTTTGGTGGTATGAGGGCAAGTCGGTGCTGTGCGAAACCATGCCATTAGATCGTGATTTTCGGGTGTTCATTTTTTTTCTTTTCTCAAAATATCTCTACGCGTTTGACACTCAAAATATTTTAGCTCTACTATTACCTAATTTTCTTTCATCATCTCGGACTCTCTCGCCCGTTGTGGCCACGAATTCGACGAGGCAACCTCCCGTCTGATGTCACTAGCGTGTCTCGTCGGCGGCGCAGCTTCACATGACCTCATCACACTGCCCAACCAACCTGCAACGCATTGATTGATTCTACTTTTGTTTTGTTGCCCGGCTAAAAGAGACAGAGTGGCATCAAGCGACGGCAGAGAAGTCAGCAAACGTCTCCCGTCGCCTGCATCGATTTTCAGCCTGCGCCACAGACAAGCCACAGCTCAGCAGCTATAATACGTTGTATGATATCAAGCAGCCAAGGTGCAGCTACCAACAGCTCAAGAATAGTGCATTTCGGGGCTTGTATTTTTGAAAGTACCAGTTTGTGGTGGTTTTTGAGCAAACATGTAGCAAAATACCTGCATTTCCAACTCTATTCTACTGAACCATGGACTGAGTACTCGCGCACGCCGGCGATAACAAGGCCGAATCGGAGACTCGGCTCGTGCCGCCGCCACGCTGCCGTCTTAACAAAACCGTCCATGGCGTTTCACCGTGTGCTCAGCCCATCATTCTCCGCCCTCCTTCATCAACACATTTGATTCTCACAGAACCTTCATCATGGCTGGCAAGACGGTCGTCATATTGGGTGGCTCCATCGGCGGTCTCGGCGTCGCCCATCGACTGCTCAAGCACACCTTGCCCAACCATCCGGATCTCCAAGTCATCCTCGTTTCCAAGGTCAGTCAATCGGGCCCCCCCCCTCCCCAGCGCTCACGCTCCCTCTTCAAAAGAGAAGCCGTCAAAAGCCAACATGCTCTTCCAGAACAGCCACTTTTATTGGAACGTGGCCGCCGTGAGGGTCATCATCCCCGACCTCCTCCAGGATGATGAGCTGCTGCAGCCCATTGCCCCGGGCCTCGCGCAGTACAACACGGTCGCGCACCCTTGCGCCGCCGAGTTTATCCTCGGCGACGCCCAGTCCATCGACCCTGCCACGCGCTCCGTTACCATTTCGACGGACCAAGACGGCACCACCACCACCACGACGCGCGTCCTCGCCTATGACTACCTCGTCATCGCGACGGGCTCGCGCTCCGCCGCGCCGGGCCTGCCCTGGAAGGCCGAGAGCACGCACGCGGACCTCATCGCGAGCATCCACCGCACGGCCGCGCGCGTCCGCGCCGCCGCGCACATTGTCGTCGCGGGCGGCGGCGCCACCGGCGTCGAGGTCTGCGGCGAGCTGCGCCACGAGTTCCCCGACAAGACCGTCGTGCTCGTGTCCGCCGGCGACGCGCTCGTCGGCGGCGACCAGACGGCGCCGGCGCTCGAGCGCGCCCTCGCGAGCATGGGCGTCGTGCTGCGCAAAGGCGTGCGGGCTGTCGGCACTAAACCCGCGCCGCCCGACGGCCGCCGGACCGAGGTCGCGCTCGACAATGGCGAGACGCTGGTGACGGACTTGTACCTCCCGACGGTGGGCATGGCGCCCAACTCCGAGTGCGTCCCAAAGGAGCTGCTGGATGACAAGAGGCACGTCAAGGCGGACGACTACATGCGCGTGCCGGGCGCGGACAACATCTGGGCCGTGGGAGATGTCGTCGGGAAACCCACCGCCTCATACCTCGTGACAGAGGCGCAGGTACGTAGACTGCCGGCTTTCCTTTTCTTTTTTCTCGACGGGTTCCACGCCTTCTTCTTCTTCTTCTTCTTCTTTTTTTTTTACCGACAATGGCTAACTATCGTGCTAGGCAAGCTGCGTGGCCAAAAATATTGCCCATGTTCTGTCTGGGAAAAAGCAAGAACGACGAGGGTCTGTCATGGATATACTCCTCTTCTCCACGGGCCGCTCGAGCGGAGTTGGCCGGTACCGCTGGGTGCCGATCCCGTCGATTGCGGTGTGGATTGCCAAATCACGAACCCTGGGCGTCGAAAGAACGCCCAAGTTTGTCGATGGCTCCATGTGGTGACACAAAGATGCTTCATCTTTTGCCCGGATACGTGACAACTTGACAGCAGATTACTGAATGTGTAATGAGTATATATTATTAAGAAACATCACGCTACTTGTTGGGCAATGTGCGTTACATCTGGCCCGCCCCTTGTCTAGTTCCATCCCATCTCTTCTATCTGCTCTTTTCAGCCTCAATCTCTTGCCGTAACTGCTCCAGCATCTGCTCCCTCGATCTTAGATGCGTCTCCAGGCCCTCGACCTGCTCGCGGACTGTTTGCAGATCCTCCGAGATGCTCTTGAGACCGGAGCCCTCGGCGCTCTTGCCCGTGCCCTCTTCAAGCTCGCGCAGCTCCCGGCGCTTGTAGTCGAGCAGCTGGTCGAGCTCCTTCTTGACGAGCGCGGGCTTCGAGTCGCGCGCGCCGCCCTTTTTGCGCTCGGCAATCTCCTCGACCTTGCGCATCTTGTCCTCGAGATCCGCCAGCCTGCGCTTCAGCCGCACCTCCTCCCAGTCCTCCGTCTTCTCCGTCGAAAAGTCGGTGCCGGCCGTCTTGAAGCCGCTACGGCCGAGGCGCGTCAGGTACTGCTCGCCGAACTTGGTCTTGCGGCCCGTGCTCGTCGAGTCGTCGGCCTTGGTCGCCCAGCGCGACTTGGCGCCCGTGTTTCGTTGGCTGTCAATCTGGTAGTCAATCTGGTTGCGCTCGAAGCTGGAGCGCAGCGACGCGGGGATCGTGCGGGGGATGCGGAACCCGTCGTGACGGTTGCTGAGAATGTGCAAGAATGCGAGACAGGCATCCTTGTTGATGGTTTCATTGGCGGAAGGGTTGACGAGGTTCCATGCGGATCGGATGTCGGTGTCGGGAACGTCAAGCGACTCGTACAAGTCTCCGAGGGCGTGGACTAATTCGTGTTAACCTACATGATCTGAGTCGTGACATTGACAAGAGCAGATTGCTTGGATGCTTACAATTTACTTCGCCACGCATATCACGCGCCTCTTGGTAAATCTGTTCGTATTTGGCCTTGTCTTCGGGCTTCGTGTACCAGTCAAAGCCGTCTTTGAGACCAGCCGACTCGTCCTCGTCATCCTCGACTTGTTCAAACTGGGGCTGATTGCCGCTAATGGCACGCGTCGCCTGGACAAGATGTGCCTTTGACTCGGGGACCAGCCAGTCGGGCAAAGACTTGGGAACGTCTTGGTACTCCTGAATGGCGTGCGCCGCGTCACGTCAGCACACCGGTTTACTCGTGGGGAGGCTCCAAGCAGCATCAATTGAGCACTTACGCCGTTTAAAACGTCAAAAATGAGGCGCATAGCAACGCAAAACTCCTCAAAGTCTAGGTTGCCATCGTTGTCCACGTCGCCTAGATCCCAGATCCTTTCTAGCTGGTCATCGCGCAGGCCCGAGTTCTTGAGGACGGGCGCGGCCTGCTCGCCGCTAAGATATTTGCCTCCACCCGTGCGATCGCAAAAAATGTTCCAGTATGTCTCAATCTCCTGAGCTTCGATTTTGGGCGCCATGGTAGCCGAGGAGAGGCCAGGAGTGGCCACGGGAGATGTAGAGGAGGCGCGCGGAGCTCGGTGATGGCGGAGGATCCGGCAGGCGTGGGGGGTTGCGGCAGGAAGTGTCTCAGAGAGAAGGGTCGGCTTGAGCGTCGCTATTAGGGAGAGAGGTGAGGACGCAAACTGCCCGGATGACAGGTCTGAGAGCGATGCAAGAAAGGTGGCCGAGGCTGGTGGTTGAGCGGCAAAGGCAAAAGGATCGTAGCCAGAGGTTGGCGCCAACGTCACTGGGCGAATTGGCCAAGCCTCTCTGGGTGTGGAGGCAGCGAAACCTCATTGGTACTTATTAGCATTCAGAAGCTATGCGCCCCGCTTGGCGAACTATCCAACAAGCAGCATGCGAATCACGATTTTGTGCAGAGCACAGTGCGCAGCAATGCCTTTTTTTTTTCCAGATACAATAATCAAGCCAGATGCACAATGTTACTCGGGATCAGTCATGTGCATTGCCGGGATCCAGTCGTTGTATTATGGGAAGGAGTCATGCATCCACAGCACCCCGTGCCATGCTCATAGATCAGTGCAGAAATATCAAATACTTCGAGTCTTGAAGCAGATTTGAGAAAAGAATCATTGCGTCATTCCAGTTCGGCAAAATTCAACCTATATCCGAAACACCAAGTATTCTGTACCAAAGTCTGTTTGCCCACCGTTCTTCCAGACTCTATAGCCCGCGCCAGACTCGACTAGTATTCCAGAATCGCCCACGTCTCGTCGTTTAGTGTAGTATAGATCAAGCCTTGTCCCAGTAGCTCGTCCGCCGCCGTCAGAACATCGCGCGTCGACATGCCCGTCGAGCTGGTGACAATGTTGATGTCCACGCCCTCATTGCTGCCCGGCGCCGAGCTCAAAAAGTTGAACATCTTCTTGGCGCCCGGCGAGCACCGCGTCAGCTTGCTTGCATTTTGGCTGGCGCTGCCGTCGTAGGCCGCGCCGCCGTCGACAAACATGGAGTCTCCGTGGGCGCCGCCGCCGCCATTCTGCTGCCCGCCCGCGCCGCCGAGGGGCCCACGGGTGAAGAAGAGGTGCACGTACGTGGCCTCGAGCATGTGGTAATTGACCTCGTTGAAGTCGGCGACGGGGCGGATGACGTGCGCACCGACGTGACGCTTGTTGGAAAAGGACTTGAGGCGGCCCCAGACGCGGACGTACGAGTCCAGCTCGTAGGCGTCCGGGTCCTCGGGCTTGTCACCGTCAATCCACTTTTTGACCTCGATCTGGCCGGTCCCGTCGTCAATCTTGAGCGTGATATTCGTCGCCTGCGCGTTGACGCTGCGAATTTGGCCGACGAATGTGACTTGCGGAGCGGAAGCACCGTCAATCTTGAAGTCGCCGCCAGAGTACCCCTCCTCAGCTTCGACGACTTGCTTCACGGTAACGGGTCGTAGTGATTCGTCTTGGTAGGCCTGTTTCAAGGTCGATTAGCATGAGGTCTGAAACCCCCTCGATAGAGACACTTTTCTGCAGTACGCACCTTGCCGCCGCTTTGGCTGCCTTGCTGGGAGCCATCTGCCATGAAACCGCCCGAGTCATCACCGCCCTGGGCGCCGTATCCCGTTTTGGTAAATCCCGTGTATGCTGCTATTGTATACCCTTTGTTAGCATCGCACAACAAGTTGGCCTTGTGGCAGACATGATTAAATTCCTACACATTGTGGGCTGTAAACAGGTTGTGTGATGTGGTGCGTGCAAGAGGGAGACGCGTTGTGACGCGCTTCGATGCGCGCTCAAGTTTAATGGGCTGGTTTTTACCCACTTGCCACCCTGCTTGTTGCCTGGCCGCCGTACTCAACGGGCAACACGACGGATGTGTATAAAGGACGCTAATATCTCATTGCAGCCTACTTTGAATCCTCTCCAATTGTTCTATGTATTGTAGCAGTTCGTTATTACAAGGGAATGAGCTCTACAGCACCCTATGTTCATGAAGCGCCTACCACTATCAGAAGCTCAGCAAGCCATCTATTTATCATGTCGTCGCTAGTTAGGTGCCCCGCGGCTGAGTGGGGTGAATGCTGACCGTGAACAATGGCACTTTGCCACTGCCAATCTCTCACATGACAATGTGCGTCGTGCAAATAGTTAGGTAAATCAGGTGGAATAGGTACATAAACAAAAATTTTCAAGTATATACAAAGCTCTATGCTAAAGACTCAACATGATGCGTCGGCATCCTCGTCAAAACATCAAAACTACCGGTTCCCAGCTTGCCCAGTCGGCCCAGCACCAACCGGCCACTTGGCGTCGACAAATCATCCCAGTCACCATCCAACACGGCATCCTTCAGGAAGGCCAGTGTCGTCTCGAAGCTCATCTTTGTAAAGGGACTGACATTGCCCTTAAGGCCCATGCGGCTAAAGGCTGTGAAGGCTCCGTTTCTCGTCATGTAGTCCGCAATCAGATTCAGGTGTCGGTTGTCCACCGAGATACCGTGACCGCCGAAGATGCCACTGAGTTCGCGTACAATACTGCCTCTGCATGCTTCGACACCATACATGGCAAGCACCGCGGCAACATCGTTTGTCTCGATCTTGTCAGGGTCGATGTAATCAGTAAACATCTGCATCGCGCGTAGGTTTACTCCCGACGCCGTAATAGCTCCTTTGACATATGCGCAAGCACCGACACCACGAATCTCCCGAATCATGGTCTTGCTCACAGCGCTCTTGACAAGGTTCAGCATCAGAAGCTTGGGAGAGTTTGAGTCAAGCTCAATTGTGATGCTGCACCACGCTCCCTCCTTTTCGTCACACTTAAAGTCGGATACCTCCTTGAACGCGTCTTTGACGCGCTCCCCTCGCGCCGTAGTCGTAGACTGCATATCGTCATCCTCGCTGTCATCCTTGTTGTCATCTTTGTTGCCATTCTCTGCAGGCGCACCGTTCGAAACGCCATTCATCTGCTCGTCTTCGCTCTCGTCCTCGGCATCTTGACCCATGGCCTGCTGGATTGCGTTATCCTCGTCATCATTGTCGCCGTAAGACACCTCTTCACCACGGTTCGCTCGTTGCTTGGCGCTAGTAGCATCGCCATCGTCACCATCGTCATCATCTTTGTCGTCGTCGTCCCGACTCTCTGCACTTGTTTCCGCCGATGCCACCTCCACGATACCAGACCGAACACCGATTTCTGGTGTGGCTCCAGTGCTCGGGCCGCTTCTCTTTTTGATTTCCTTCTTCATCAATGCGATTATTTGGCGCATCAGCGTCTTTTCGAGCGAGTTCATGACTTCGGCAACTGTGATGGCATATGTTGGGCAGTATTCGTCAGATGGGAAAAATTTGATCTTGATTTTGTAGACCTTGGCCTGATTATAGATCTTGCCACGGCCAACCTGCTCCTCAACGGCAATATCGTTCACAATGTACCCCAACGGTGTTTGGCTGATCTTTTTCGTGAAGGTCTCGGCTTCATCGGGCGAAATATTCGCAAGAGGATGAAGCTTCATAGAAGGCGTAGAAATAACGGCAGAGGCTGTCATGAGAATTTCTCGGAGTCGAGGAATACCCTGGGTCACGTTCGTGGCAGCGTGACCAGCCAAATGGAAAGTGTTTAGTGTCATTTGAGTAGAGGGCTCGCCGACAGACTGGCCAGCAACGATACCAACTGCCTCACCTGGTTCGACAAGAGATCGCTGGTACTTGAGAGCGAAGAGGGTTTCGGCGTTTTTGCGAGTGAGGGCGGCGCTGTTCTGTGCCTGCTTGTGGCTGCTCTTCTCTCGAATAAGGCCGCTTTTGTTTTCCTTGACATATGTTGACATTGCCTCATAGAAAAGTTCCGACATGGCGAAAGTATTTGTAGTGGGGTTATAGGAACCGATCAGAGGGTCCCTGGAAGTTGCGCCCTTTGACTTGGCATGCTTAACAGCGCTTTTCATGTACTTCATGAAAGCATCTCGGTTCGCGGTTAATGTCTCAACCACCTTCGTGTCGTACTTGAGCTGCACAACTTCCGAGGCAACGTTTTCGAGGATAAAGTCAAAGTTTGTCAGATACTTTTGCTTGGTGACATCAAGGCCATCTTCGCCGTAGAGAAATTGGATCACGGAGCCATCTGCATCGCGGACGGAGGCGTCATACGAGACCATGAGGCCTTCCAGTCCTTTGATAATACATCGCTGCAAGTAGCCTGAGCGAGATGTTTTGACGGCTGTATCGATGAGACCTTCACGACCAGCCATGTGATGAAAATAGTACTCTTGAGGACGGATGCCAGTAAGAAACCTGCTGCGAATATAGCCGGCGGATCCGATGTGTGTCTCAAATGGCTTGAAGCATGGGAGAGTCTTTCCGCTAACCATCAATGGCACACGTCTGCCTTCCAAAACCTGTTGGCCCAGGTTGCAAGAGATCAGAGATGCGTTGACTCGAGAACCCTTGGCACCAGATGTAGTCATGGCCTGCATTTGGTTTCTCGGGAATGGCTTCTCTAAACCGTTCGGAATGCAAACCTTCTGGACTTCGGCAGTGATGTCTCTTGACCCCTCATTCATCAACAAATCTAGACACTCCTGCTTCTTATCTTCGCGCGAGACTTCCTCAAGACGGTCAAGCAGAAGGTTGTTGGTGGGGTCTGTGTTGTCAGGTAAGGAGACATACTTGGACGCAATTTTGAGACCCATGTCGCTGGCCTGCGCCAGAGCTTGTAAGCGAGCCTTCTCACCGACTTCTGTAAGTCGCAAATCGTCCATGCCACAGGAGAAAGCTCGCATGTTCAAGAGCCTCGTCAGCAGTCGTCCTAAGCAGCTCAACAACTTGCTGGCGATAGCCGCGCCATAAGCTTCATGAGCAGCATGAACAAGACCTCCGGAGCTTTGGCCGATTTGTGACTTGTCTAGAATGCCGGTCACCAGTTCGCCATCCTTAACCAGCACAACACCTTCTTCGGAGTTAGTGCCCCATTGCTCTGCTTTCAGCTGTGTGGCTCCATGCATCGTCAAGTCACTGCAGCTAGCAGGCTTGAGGTTCTTCAAGATTGTGGTTATAACTTGCTTTCCAGTCCACCGGTGAACGGGCTTGATGATGGCTGGTGGCACAAGCTCGAGTCGCTCCGAGAGAATATGACCACTCTCGGGTCGTAGGGCGCTATAGATGAGAGAATGGTAGTCACCCTTGGTGAAGAAGGTGTCACGATTGCATAGCGCAATCGAAACTGAAAGATGGTCTTGGATGAGACCTCGAAGGGGCTTGCCTGCGGTGCCAGACAGGTACTGATGATCGGTGTCGGCAATTTGAAGCGCCTCTGCGCGCGCGACCTCGTTCTGAGGAAAATGCATATTCATTTCATCACCATCGAAATCGGCGTTATAACTGTTACAGTTCGCATAGTGCATTCGAATCGTCTTTTCACCGGGCAACACTCGAACACGATGACCCATCATGGAAGGCTTATGTAGTGTTGGTTGACGGTTCATGAGCACGACATCGCCGTTTGTCATGTGGCGATGAACTTTCTTGTTCTTCGTCTTAGGAGCATTTGCGTTGGTCGGGGCGAGCAGTTGATTTGCCAGCGATATGCGATCGTCAACTGACTTGTTTCGAAGGTTGACGATTTGGCCATTCTCGTCTTCAATCGCGATGGCACCTGGCCATTTGCTGACACCGTTGATGACGGCTTGTTGCATATCTCTAAAGTTGTGACTGGTAACAGGCTCCGGATAAGTCAACTTCTTGGCGAAAACAGGGGGAACGCCGATTTCATTAGTGTCAATGTTAGGATCAGGCGAAATGACACTTCGTGCAGCATAGTTGACTCGCTTTCCCATCATATTCTTTCGAAACAACCCCTCCTTCTTCTCGAGCTTTTGCTTGATGCCGTCTTCAGCGCGCTTGGCAGCGGCTCCCGCGCCAGAACTCTTATTTTTATCAATGAGCGTGTTCACGGATTCTTGCAATTCAACCCAAGCAAGATGCAGTGCTGTTATATCCGAGCTGCCGTTTTGCACGTTGCTGTGCAGTTTAGCAATTTTGCCGTTGGCGCGCAAAATGTTTTTGTAGAGACTGTTTTGCGGCGCTTCCGATATTTCCGAGTCGCCAGTGCGGGCCTCGGGACGGAATCGATTGGGGGGGACGAGGAGCACCGTGACGAAGAACATGTCGGGAGTCGTTTTCGTGGTCCTCCTAGTGGGCGGCTTGGCGTTATAGAGAAGTGAGACTATTTCTTGCTCCTTGCTGAAGAGCTCTACCAAACGAGCGTGGACCTCCATGGGGCTGATGTATCTTTGATGCGTGGCAGAATGACTAGTCTTTGTAGTCGTAGACTCTTCTTCGTCGGCATCTTGCATTTCAACATCTTGGGTCGATGGAGATTCATCTTCGCCTTCGTCTTCGCTAGAATCGTGAGTGGTCCCATTCTCTCGCGGCTTTTTGGCCATGGTCTTTTGATATACCCGCGACATGGCATCACCATATTTGAGGTTTCGTGCAGCCATCTTGACCTTTTCTTTATCAGAGAGCGCCTTTTCGAAAATTTTGATAAACGCGTCTTTGCGATAGGTCGGGGAAATGCCGTTGCAGCTAGCGCATTCCCGCTTCTTTATCACTTCAGAGAGAAATTCCTTGATGACCTCGCGACGCATCTGTCCTGTGCCTTCGTGCTTGCCCTTTTTAATATCACGCCTCGTCTTCCTGCCGCCGCGAAGGCAGAGCTGGACGTACTTTTCTCTCTTGCGCGTGACATTGTCGATGGAGCTGGTATCGTCTTCGGCTTCGCTGCCGTCAAGTTCGAGGGACACAGAGGCCTCGAGATCATCGCTGACGTCGATTTCGCCGATTGCCCCAACAATGTGCGCTTCGTGGACAAGACCGTGTTGCAAGAGGCGGAGTTTGCACATGTACTTGTGCAGGTCCTTGGCCGGCAGTCGAAATCCCTTGCAGTATAGGCAGGCCGATCGCAGGAGGTGGTAGACTTGGTCTACAAATATCGGGTGGTAGACAGGGACGGGGAGCTTGATGTGGCCCGGGTGGCCTGGGCAGTGTAAGTGGTTTAGGTTACAAGTTGTGCATCTATGGAAAGAACAATGGTTAGCTAGGCGTAAACAACTACTAATTGAAATTCTCTTACGGTGAGTCGCCCCATGAGCCCAGAGCAGGATCATAAAGACCGCCTGGGACAGGATTGAGCATGCTATCGAATGTGCTTTCATTCTCGATGCGTTTGACGGAGACGGCTTCGATTTCGGCGGGGGGGAGAAATGTAAATTCAACCGCCTCGACCTCGGATGATACGGGCTGTGAGATGTTCATGCCGGGCAAGTGATTGAGGCCGCAATCGCTTGCGGCGCGGTTTATAACATGAGCTTGCCTGGTTCTTGACGACCAAAAAAATGTGATTGGCGGCGAGCAAAAGCTGCAGTACTATTGCGCTTACAAAAACTTTTGGGCGGTCATGGCTGGCAAAATGTAGTGTAGCGGGTCTGGGCATCTGGCAGCTGTAGCCTGCTAAATAACTACCTTACCTATTCACGTATTAACTACCTTGCGGAGTACGGATGACTACCTGGTAGTAGTGCCAGCAATGCCTTGCTCTTAGCTATGAGGACAGCTAAGAGCAAGGCAGAGGTTTTTTCGTACGGGTTTTCCTGTATCCTATAGGAGGTGATCATAGAGGTACTAGATAGGCTTTCAGCCTAGTTTGCGTATAACAATCAAATCAAACCTGGTAGTTAGTAGTGCCAGCAGTGGTTAGGTACCTAGGTGCACCAAGCAATATTTTACTTTGTCATCTACACTGGTAACCGTCCCGCATCAACATCGGGTAGTTGACCACAGACTACTAGTTGTCCAAATGCTATTCCTGATGTTTCCTGGGCCCAATGTACTGTATGAGGACCAATTAGTGCAGGAGTCGGCGCGAGAAAACTCCGCCCGGCATTCGGTGTTTTGACTGCTAGCCGGATACTACCCCGCTTGCCCGCTATAAGCTGGGTTGCTCCGATCCAGGTGTGAACGCTGTCTCGATCCAATGGCCAATGTGCAGATGGCTGATAGTTGCTCCGTACATATGCTTCAAATATACCAGGGGGCGACAAAATATCAACATTCAACACCAACCACTGGATGCCGTGCATTTGCCGGCTACGTAAATTGAAAGCAGCTGTGGGAACCAGCATTGGCGAGGTTAGCATGATGCACTCACTCCGTGGTGAAGCGAGGTCTCTGTTCCGGGTGGATGACGCGAATGCCAGATGGTATGTGCATACCCCGCTTCCCATGTTGTGTACGAGATGCCACCCTAGGGCCGGGGCTAGATGCGTCAATCTTGTGATTTGCTGCGGGCTTCAAGATAATGCTGGGAGGTTTCTAGTTAGCAGTAAGCACATGTCGATGGCGTTGGCGATGGCGAAGATGTATGAGCACGTGACTCGGTTATATTGGTTAGGTATTTTGTAGTGCAACAGTGCAGCGCTTGGTACGACGCTGCCAACAACACCAACACCCACTCTTGCCACTGTATTTATTCAATTAAAGAGTTCTGGTCGGCTTTGGCGGGCCGGCGTCGCGCACTCTCCAGATCAGTGACGTACCTTGGTAGTTAGACACTCGGCAAATCACAACCGTGGATCAGAGTCGGAATCTATTTTTATTGATCAAAGATTGGAATCATCTGTGCAACCGCAGGTGAATTGTCTCCACTGATAGACCTACGCACACTTAGTACGTAGCCGTCGTTGCCTTCATAAGCCTTAAGCCAACTAGCCTCGGTATATGAGCACTTCTCCACCCCCAGAGGCTGCCACAAGAGCGCTAACAGGCCCAGGCTCACTCAGCACAGCGCTCGCCGCCGCCCGTAGCAGTTCTGCCTTGTTCCATGTTATAACCCCGGTTCCCAGACCGAACGGACCCCCTTCAACCGTCTCCCACCTTGTCTGCTTGTCTGGCATCTGACTGCGGCTTGGGTTCCGCTTGTTACGTCTGACACAACCTTTCAACTCTCTTTGACAACAAACATATCATCTTCATCTCACAATCTCATCTTTCTTGTATAGCTGTCCTGATTCTTCCTCCTCCACATTGTTGTAGGAATTATACTTGCGCATCTCGCACGTTTGCTATTGACGCTGCCCGCCACTCGACCGACCGCCTCACACAAGCCGCCATGGGCAAGGCGCAAAACATGAACCTACCTTTGATACCGCTTCCTCGGGATACCATCCTATTGCCGGGTTTGGTCCAGAGAATCTCCGTCACGTCTAGCCGTCCCGATGTCGCCGCTCTGCTCGCACATGTCTACGAGCGCGCCGCCTCCAAAGGCCCCGACGGTCGCATCGATAGCGTCCCTATCGCCTGCGTTCCCGTCAATTCGCCCTTTGTCGGCCCCAACGGCCAGCTCTTGATCAGCAACGGCGAGGAAGTTGACGCTTCTGCTATCCAAGACGTTAACCCGGGTTCCGCCAAGAAAGGCGACTTGTACCACTTTGGAGTCGCCGCCAAGATCATCGGCATCGATGGCCGAGGTGGCGGCGAGTTCGCCCTGCGCGTCGAGGGAACATCACGCATTCGAATCGATGCCATCATACGGGAGCGCCCGTACTTTGAAGGCCAAGTAACATACTTCAATGATGACAGTGAGTACCCTACACATGGCCGCCATGTATCATCACCATGACCATGCTAATGCCCGCCTCTCCTCAGTCGATGTCGCCGATAAGCAGCTTCAGGACCTTTTCGCCCTACTCAAGGCGCAATCCCGCGAACTCATCACCATTTTGCGGATTTCTTCCATGCTACCACGCACCAAGGCCGGTCCTACCCTGTCACCTACCGTCACTAAACGCCTCGAGTTGCTCATAATGCGAAGAGAGATCAAAGAAGCAGGATTGTTGGCCGACTTTATGGCCAACCTTGTCGAAGCCAGCCACGAGGAGAAACTCGGTGTCTTGGCTGCCCTCGATGTCAAGGTTAGAATTACAAAGGTTATCGAGCTTCTCGAACGCCAGGTTGGAGGTATCAAGAATAACTTCAAGATCACAACCTTCACCTCTGTCCCCGTTCAGATCCTTGACCGATTGGGCGAAAACCAGGTCCGAAGACCCAACTCCCCCCAACACCTGCCGGGCATGTCTTTCATGCCACCACCAGGTGGTAATATGCAGGGCAGCAATGACAACGAGGATCAAGAAGCCAGCGAGATTGACGAGCTCAAGAAGAAGCTTCAGAATGCTCAGCTCCCGCCAGAAGTTGCCAAGGCAGTTGACAGAGAGCTTCGTCGCTTGCAGAAGATGATGCCTATGAATCAAGAGTATCAGGTCACTCGCAACTGGCTGGAGACGCTTTCGGAGGTTCCCTGGGCCGCCGTCACGGATGACAGACTTGGGCCCGACACATTAACGCGAGCGCGGAAACAGCTGGACGACGATCACTATGGGCTGGAAAAGGTCAAGAAGCGACTGATTGAGTATCTCGCCGTCCTTCGTCTAAAGCAGTCCATCAACGACGAAGTCGAACAGAAGCTTCGGTCGGAGCAGGCCCTTGTTCACCAACCCAGCCCGAATGCTGAGCAAGAGCACCAGCAGTCTGACGCTGAGGCCGCCCAACTCGAGCTTCTCAAGTCGCAGAAGATGACGGACAAGTCGCCCATTATGCTCTTGATCGGACCTCCCGGCGTCGGAAAAACTAGCTTGGCTAAATCAGTCGCTACAGCCCTCGGCCGCAAGTTTCACCGCATCTCACTTGGCGGAGTCCGCGACGAGGCCGAGATTCGCGGCCACAGGCGTACCTATGTCGCCGCTATGCCTGGTCTCATCGTCCAAGGACTTCGCAAGGTTGGAGTCGCAAACCCGGTGTTCCTACTGGATGAAATCGATAAGATTGGCATGGCCAGTGTCCATGGTGATCCTTCGGCTGCTATGCTCGAGGTTCTTGACCCTGAGCAGAACCATACTTTCCAAGATCACTACATTGGAATGCCCATTGATCTGTCCAAGATTCTCTTTATTGCGACGGCGAACAATTTGGATACTATTCCCGCACCTCTACTGGATCGCATGGAAATGATTTACCTACCCGGGTACACAACGCTCGAGAAGAGACACATTGCGTTGCAGCATCTTGTGCCCAAGCAGATTCGGGCCAATGGCCTGTCGGAGGACCAGGTCATCTTTAATGAGGATGTCGTGTCCAAGGTCATCGAGTCGTACACTCGCGAAGCTGGTGTACGAAACCTTGAGCGCGAGCTCGGGTCAGTCTGCCGGTCCAAGGCTGTGCAGTATGCAGAGGCTAAAGACGGTGGTCGCCTAGACAAGTACAAGCGTGAGCTTTCTGTGGAAGATTTGGAAGATATTCTGGGTATTGAAAAGTACGAAGAAGAGATTGCAGAGAAGACAAGCAGGCCTGGTATTGTTACTGGCTTAGTTGCCTACAGCACCGGGGGCAATGGAAGCATCTTGTTTATCGAAATCGCCGACATGCCGGGCAGGGGAACTGTTCAACTGACGGGAAAGCTGGGTACTGTTTTGAAGGAGAGCGTCGAGGTGGCACTCACATGGGTCAAGGCTCACGCATTTGAGCTTGGTCTGACGCATGATCCGTCTGCTGATGTCATGAAGAATCGCAGCATTCATGTGCACTGTCCCGCTGGTGCTATCCCGAAAGACGGGCCCAGCAGTGGTATTGGACAAGCTATTGCTCTCATTTCCCTGTTCTCTGGCAAGCCAGTACCTCCTACGATGGCCATGACGGTAAGAGAGGCAGTATATGTTGCTCAGTAACAATTACTAATACAGTTGTAATACAGGGCGAGATCTCGCTGCGGGGTCGGGTGACTGCGGTTGGCGGCATCAAGGAGAAGCTTATTGGTGCTCTCCGAGCTGGTGTGAAGACGGTCATCCTTCCTGCGCAAAACAAGAAGGAAGCGAAAGATCTTCCACAGGAAGTCAAGGATGGCTTGGAAATCATTCACGTGAGGTAAGTCAACTGTTGCACATTGTGTGCGACTCGTTCCCATACTATCTTGACGTCTATCAAGTAATGATGCACTAACACGCATGAATTTTTATAGCCACGTCTGGGAGGCAATTCGAGTCGTCTGGCCGTACTCGCATTGGGCTGCGGATAGCCACTTTGCAGGCATCGAAAGCCGACTATGAGCGTACACGGATGTTTGCGCGAGTGAGCATGGGAGTGACTCACCACTATTTAGCCTGCGCAATTGGGCTTCAAGGCCATGGTACTTGTGTGTGCTTGTATGATGGATGCATTTTGTATTCTTTTTGTCTTGTTTTGCAACGATGTAGTTTTTGTCATAGCGATGGGATGAATTTTTTTTTTCCGCCATGGACTTTACAATAACTATGGGTTTCTTCTCTGTTGTATTGAATATTGAACTGGCATGTATCCACACGGGGTGCATGTCTCTTTCCACAGTTTCCTCTGATGGCGTCAAGTTCGGATTCTTTTGGCGATATTAGTGCAGTGGGCGGCATGGCAATATCTCGAGCAATCCACAAGCTGTCCACAGTGGTACTGCGTACGGATTACATGGCTCAAAAATACCGACTGGTTCATGCGGGCCAGCCTGTGGTTCTTGAAAGGAATACGATGTAGGGATTACAATATTTATTCGGAAGCTTCCGCGAATAAATAAATAAATAAATAAAAGAAAATTAAAAAAGAAAATGCAAATGATTCCACGACCCGCTTCCCATGTGACCAGCAGAGCCGTTTCTGTCATAGAGTCGGCCATCCCGGTCAATAAGAGACAGGAATTAAGGCTTCCAGGGTCAGCATGGCTGAATGAAGCCACTGCAAGTTGAAAAGCAGACGGATCTTGCCGAAGAAGGTCGTCGACTAATAAATAACTAGTTAGTTGGCAGTCAACAGAAAACAAGAGGCTGGGGTAACTAGATGTGGTCCATGTATGATGTGAGTGAGTGGCGGCATAATAACGGAGCTTAAAGGCTTGCAGCTTGCAGCTTGCAGCTTGCAGGTTGTATTTAGGTGACAAGGGTATGAGTCGTAGACAACTAATCCGTAGCATGGGGTGCTTTGTTTGGACCTTGATTGCTTGATGTGGACTCTGAGTGACGTAGGGATACTTGGCTTTGCAACACCATGGCCGGAAAAAGGCTCCCGTGATGTGCGACGCGTTTTAGCAGAGTACATGAAGTGTAAATAATCAAGTCTAAATAATAAGCGCTACTTGTTGATTTGTTTATTTCGCTGTGGATATGAAAGCGAATCATGTCGGGCGTTGGTAACTATTTACTCTGTTATCGACCAGGAAGTTGGATTCTATAGCCCTTTTCTTGTTCTCTTTTTCTCTTTTTCTCTTTTTTCTCTCTTCTGACCATGCCGCATCACAGAGAGGAAACAACGATTTATACTTTACATGTGCAGTAAAAAGAGCCCACTATTGGCGGGTAATATGGCCGGTATGCAGGCCTACCCGCATGTAAATTATGGCCTTGCACTGCCTCGTTATAACTTGTCGGCAAATAATCCGTAGGAACAATATAACTCTGTCCTCTCGCGTGGCCCCCTGTGATAAATAAGATACGAGAGACTTGATGACACACACACACACACACAGACACGGGTGAAGGCGCGGAAAAGGGTTTGTCCGCGGAGTTTGACGGACATGAATAGGTCTGCAAGAACCCCGTCCCCTTGCCCCCGGGAGTTGTTGGTACTACTAATATTAAGTGATAGTTTGAAGAAACTGGACTCGTCAATGCTGGCTCGCATCGGCGCTGGTGGCGTTTGGGCGGAAAGTTGAACCGATCCTCCACCTCGCAGCAACCCCGGTTCTAAATACCTACGCCAAGGCCTGTCTGGTGGGACACATGGGCCCCTGCACAGCTGTTTTATTTTATTTGATTATTTTATTATTGTATTATTATATTATTGTATTATTTTAATATTCTGTCATTTTTTTTTGTTTCGTCTTTGCTTGTAGTTACAGGTACCGATGTGTTTATGCAAAATCCCCCGGTCCGAGTCGAGTCAAGGGTTTGGGAACAAGTGACAGGGAGTCGGCGGTCGGGGCATTGCAAGCCGGCAGGCACCAGGGATTTTGGGGGTGGGCGAGCAGCACCAAACTCGGTGAGCAATGTTCTGGTCGTGATTTATTAAATAACTAATCCGTAGTGAGTTATTGTTCTTCTCCGTTTGAAAATTGCTCCCTCGGAGTAATAAAGCAAGAAACGTTATTCAATATTTTTCGCTGAGACATTGGCCCGAAAATGGCCGCCTCGGCACATGGCGCTTTAATAATTAACTAGTACGGCGCAGGGCAGCGCAAGCCGCCCGAGAGCACTTTGTTTATTATCCGTACCAATGGGAGCTCTTTCAACCTACTGACAAAGAGAGAGAGGGGGGGCGGCATTCATGCAAAGTGCCATCCGTAGCTGTATGTCCAGTGTACCAGTACGTGCTTGTAACACGCAGCTCGGTGTACACGACACCTCCCACATGGCTAGTTGAAACGGGCATGGCAAAGGATTTAGTCAGGGTTAACTTAACTTTGTACTCGGCATTGCACACAAGACTGCCGAGCCAGGGCCATCTGTACCAGCATGGTACGTACGCATGCATCAAAGACTGTGTCTTCACTGTTGCCCTGCCTGATATTGCCGCTCGGCAACAGACAAAATACTACCTTTGCATCATGGATGGAGTATAATGGATGGAGTATAATGCGATAGGACCCCTCCCACAATGGGGAACCAGAGATAAGGCAGTGATGAAAACTCAACGGTCATCGCTGACAGCTCCGGCCGCTTCCCGCCAGGAAAATTCCAACCTTGGCTAGGACGATCTGTTGCATGGGTCTCCCATGCAACGACGACCTTGGAGATTGACCGCTGCTGCACGGCCACGGGTCAAAGAAGGTCGAAGCTGTTTCAACGTTGAGATTGTCGAGGAGAGACACCATCACTGATAAACTAGCATGGTGCAAATCAACTCAAAGGACATGAAGTGCTACAACAACAACAACACACTGGTGAATACAGTAGCTCGTCGTTGCACCAATCAAGAAACTATAGCAAATCGGGGAGGGGGTTGCGAGGCCAAGGGCTTTACCCGTCGCTTGCCAATCGGCAGAATTGGAGCTACAGGAACCAGTGACAGTGATCCAGATGCCCGTTGGAATCTTGCATCTGAAACTCAATATAGATACACCCCGAAACCGCGTCACATTTTTTTTTTTCAACTACCTCGTTTCACTCGCCTCGATTGAGATGGATGGATGCCAGTCGGATTCAATGACCCAAGTTGCTTACGTCCAAAGGTCGGAAAATTAAATACCTCGTAGGGAAAAAAAAGAAAAAAGAAAAAAGAAAAAAAAAAGTATATTGCCAATACCAGATGCTTGGCAAAGAAAATCTCAATATTTTATCCTATCGCGTTTTGACAGACGTGCATGATAACGGTTGGGCAGCAGACCAAGCCCCGGGATGGCGGCCAGGGGATTCCGGTCTGAGCAGAAGCCGCCGACGGGGGGGCTTGCTCATTCTCGTACGATGGCTGATTTTGCCCCAGGAAAAAGGGTAAAGGGTATTTAATATATATATATACGGATTATATATATCAGAGTAAGGTTATCGCAAGGGAATACATATATTCGTGCTTTGATTTGATCCCATGTCGCACAATCCCCTTGCCGAGAGTGCATGAAACGGTCATCCATATCAATTTAGACAGGTGAACTTGACAAGTAAACTAGACAAGTAAACTAGACAAGTAAACTAGACAAGTAAACTAGACAAGTAAACTAGACAAGTAAACTAGACAGGAAAGGGAGTTGGCTTCTTTCTTGGCAGTTTAGTTTGGCCCGCTGGCCCGTCGCTGAATCATGCAGCGATGGAGAGAGCTGGAGCGCACTCAAAGAGTGAATACGTACCATGTACTTGCTGGTTAATACCCATGGCATCAATCTTCATCATGACGCCCTTTTACTGATAGACTGTAGTACATCCATGGCTGGAGCACCCCTTGGTTTTTGCATAAAAGGACAGCCCGCCATCATAGTGAGCACAACGGGCGAGGAAAAGCCAAAATGTGACGAATGCTCGAGTCAGGCTGCCCGCTACTGCCACTGGTGAGACCTCGGAGAAGCGAAGCGATGGGTGCATTGCCATGACGGCTCAAGCTTCCGGTTCATATTGCTTTATTACCGGAACCGCAGGGGGGAAGCTTTTGCCATTTTTCTTGTTGCTGCAGTAAATAATAAAAAGTTAGCGAGCTGCAGCCATGTGCGTTTGTTTCACCCCCCCATCAACCGGCTGTGGCTTTTTTATTAACCGCTTGATGCATTGAGAAATCTTGTACGAGCTACACTCGAGGTACACCGGCTCATTTCGGACGTGAAACGAGGCAAGCAAACATGTAACAGGGACAAACTCTGAATGAGGCGAGCAGACTTGGTGAAACAATGCGAAAAGAAAAAAGAAGAAGAAGAGAAAAAAAAAAGAAGAAGAGAAAAAAAAAAGAAGAAAAAAAAAAAAGAACAAGTTACAGGGCTATCAGTGCGCCGCATCAACTGGGCTGCAGACGCAGGCATGCAGGCAAGCAGACAGACAGACAGGCAGGCAGCCAGCCAGCCAGCCAGCCAACGCAACCAACGCAGGTTACCCGTCATCTATCAACTGTGAAACAAGTAGTTATTTTAACAAGTAATCCGTATCAGCGCCGAGGAGAGTCTGCTGTGGCCAGCCCACTAAAATTTTCTAATGGAAAAAGAAGGTGGTTCAACCCAAGGCCCTAAATAGTTACGGAATACGGCAGTCTCATCACTAACTAAACACTAAATACGTACGGATTAGTGGCGCGCGCATCAACTCTGCCAGGCGAGTAATAAATATGTGGGATATGGCCTGTTGTTGAGTTATGGCCAGCTAGAATGTAAGCTAGTAAAGTGTGTAATGGTCGTGCGCAAAAAAAAAAAAAGTCCTAAAATCATCGGCCTCACTATTTAATGATTAGTTAGGGATTACTTGCATACAGATTCGCCATGTCGACGACTTTATTCAAAGAGGGCTATCTGTACTCTGTATCCGTACAGATTACAACAATCATTACTCCGTATTAACTGATCAACTAAGAACTAGCTCTTTTCTTACCGAGGACGGATTCTGGCGTCATGATAAGTCATTCGCCGCAAACAAACGTGGCACTTGCAGGGACACTAGCTGCACATCGAAATGTACCTACTAAAAATTTAAATATTTACATATTTAAATAACCAACTATTTATTTAGTGCTAACCAGTCTGACAAGTGGGCCGTCTTTTCTCCTCGTCGTCTCGCTGCGATCCCCTGTCAAAAGTTGCTTTTGCCAGCCTTGTTATTCGTGCGGTGTAGGGCCGCATGCTTGTAATAATAAAGAGCGGGAAAACAATAATCAACCATCAACCATCAACTATCATACAGAATCACCCTCTATAATCCGTACATTGTCCTTGATAAATATTTGCAGAGTATAGCATCAAGTTACCAGGATAAAAAAAAAACCTCCCGACAATCTGGTCCAGGATACGGCAGATGTTATTACAGGGAAGAAAATAATCAATATAGCTACAAGAGGTTAGGAAAAAAGGAAAAAGAGGGAAAAAAAAAAAAAAAAAAAAAAAAAAAAAAAAAAAAAAAAAAGAAAAAAAAAAAAAAAAAAAAAAAAAAAAAAAAACGCCCGGCCTTGGCAGCTCGGTGTGGCCGCTTTTCATGCCAACTGAAAAGCTCTGGGTCATTCGTAGGTATCTAGAGTGTGCCCCCCACGCAAAGACGGTAGTCATATCCTTTCGAGTTTCTCATTTGACTATTCAAATAGATTCTGCCTGGCCCTTGCAGTTTGAGTGGGCATGTGGTGACTTCATTTCGACCTCTTGAATGAAAAAAGACACGTGCAATAATACGGTCCAAACAGATTTCGTGGCAGGTTCACGAATCAGGTCAAGAACACACCAACCGGAAGCATCAACTACCAACTATTTAGTTAAACATGTACTCCGTAATCAGTATCCGTAGTTTTTGCTTGTTACATGATGCTCCATCTGCCGGCTCATCATGGGTCGTGGCCCCAGAACGTGTCCTGCACCTCCTGGTAGCATGATTGGCAGCTGGACGAGACGTGAGCAGCGACAGCCGAGCAGGGTCGGCTTTTGGCCTGCTGAAGTGTTCAACATGATCCACAAGGCTCTCGTATGGCCCGCTGGAATAGGCTGTAGTGGACTTGTTTCTGATTGCCTTGCCGGCTCTCGATGAATGGGGGGGCTCACCTAAAACTAACGTTGGGGGTTTGGGTCAATCGACCATTCCAGTTTTGGTTCAATACGTATAATAATGTTAAATCGAAAGAGAAAAAGTACCAGTCCCGCATTGCATTGTTGAGGCACATTCAATAACCAACGACGGTTTGACAAATGACTTTGTTACGGGAATTCTCATTCTTCCAAGGGAACGTAAGGATTAATACGTCAACCTTGGCGTTTGGAACAGGCGTGCATTTGTTGGGGCAGAAGCGATCGGAGAAACTATAGTTAATTCAAAGTCTACGAACAAGTCCACTGATAACTAATAATAAAGCTTCGGTAAAAGCTCAGAGCCGCACCAATCCGCTCATGCACAGTACTAAGGTGTCGCCATGCATTATATGCGCATTTTTAGAAACGTACCTAAAAGTTAGCTAATTGCAAATTTGTTATCAGCATCATGCGTAGAGCCATGCCAAGCTGGCATTCAAGACAAGTGATTAACTAGCGCTGGGTACTCCGTCCAGGGGCGCGCCACATCTGCGCCCCCAACCGAAGCAGTCGCCCATGACTTATCATGACGAATCCTTCCTCGTTGGCCATGACGAGGTTCAGGAGCAAAGATACAATTGGTGGGGGGTTACTAAAAACATGTCCATGTGCTCTTGTCGCAGGCTGTCCCGAGCTTTTCTTCAGAAAGAGTCATTGCGATGCAGCATTCAGGAGTTGCCCCCAAAATCACACTTGACCACATTCCCGACGGCAGATGCCTCCTTTTCCCTCGTCCTGTCCCAGCAACAGCTCGGCTTGAAGAAAATGAGCCGATTACTTGGACGATGGCCTCTATCCAGCCTCGTGACTGGAGGCCGGGCCAGAAGAGAGCAGTGACTTGCAATTTCCCACACCACTCCAGCCGGCGGGGGGAGGAGGCAGAGGAGGTTCGGCATCTTCCTTGGATATCCACCTGAGCAAAATACACGGTGCCACTTTGGACAAGATCAATCCATTGCGGTCAAGGGCGATTCCCCAGAGCAAAGTCCCAGTTTGCTGGCAAGAGCCCTCTGCAAGTGCAATGAGATTTTGCACGTCTCGACTTGAACAACAAGAATATGTGATTAGAGGCCGCGAAACCGAGCAGTAATATTGCGTACAGACTAACAACTAGTGAATAAGTAAAGTTGGGCATGCCCATGTGGTCGATCCCGAGTAACACAAGAAGAGCCCAGTCCAACCTGGGCGCGCCCCTTGTGTTGCGGCCAAAGCCACGAGGGAAAACTCGCCGAGTATTGCCTTTTCGATTGGTGCCAAAACTTGGATCGCCACGGCTCGTCTCATGTTAACGAGCCCCTCCTTTGGCTCTAATAAGCCTCCAACTACTCCGTACAGAAGAAGGCTAAAAGAAGATGTTAGCGCAGCACACCAAACTGCCAGTTGAAGTTGCTGCATATAAAAGTAGCAACTTTTTTTTTTTTCTTCTTTTTTTTTTATTTCTGTCCATTTCAACTATAGTTATACATTTCTATAGTTGCCAATCTATCAATTTGTCTGCTTGTCATGCAAAGCGTGTCCCCAAACATGGGCGGGGTGCGGAGCGAGAGACGGGCAAGGAGAAAATACGTTGGATGATTTTTCTCTCTTTTTTTTTTTCTTTTTTTTTTAAGAAAGAAAAAGTGCCGAGCCGATGAAATCAGGTCATTGGAAATCACTTTGCAAAAATCAATGCCGGGGGGAGGGGGCGCCTTCTTGACAAGTTTTGACGTGAATCGTGAGCCGAGCAGGCCAGGCAGGAGCCGTCAGACAGACAAACTACACTAGCTGATTGCCGGATGCTATACTAAATTATAAAAAATAAGTAAAAGTTGCAATTGGAAGGCTGGCTCCATTTCAGCCTCTTTCTGCTTTATTACCCCATCGTCCAGTGTTTCATTGCAGCAGATCGTCTGTAGCCTGGAATCCTTTAACTATTAAAAAAAAAAGAAAAAAAAAAGAAAAAATTTCCATTACGTAGATTGCGCTACGGGGCTGCCAAAAAGGCTTTCAATGTACGGATTAAATAATGAGCTTGTGCCTGTTGGTGAAAAGGTCTTGTTCAAAGTGAAAACATCCGACCGCTTGCTGAATACCTTGCTGGGTAGCGTAATAGTCCGCAGGTGTACGGATTACCGGAGTAAAAGTAAAAAGTAGCGGAGAGGGGGGTAACCATACTCGGTAGTGTCTAGTTAAATTTATAAGAATAATCCATAACTATTTAATACTAGCTAATCCGTACTGTAATCCGTATACGTTCAAGTAATACGGATCCCTGCCCTGCTGGTTGGACTTGCACCAAAGAGCTGCTGATGAATAAACAGTGCTAGTTATTAGTTACAGCCACAGGCGTCCTTTGTCATGTATCTTTTGACCTTGACGAGTTTGTCTAGTTAACTAATAAAACTCGAGGCGACTCGTTCTTTTTTTTGGCGTGGTGTGAAAGCCCTACCTGAGACTGGCAAGGATGAGAGCCTGCTGCCTATTTACTAGTAGGGACAAGGACAAGCTCGCCACGCGAGTTTTTGGGTATTTTAGTATGTTGGTATGTATGTAAGCCACATGAATAGGACCCATCTTCCCCAAAGCCAAAAGGCCGTGATGGCGTGCGCTAACGTAGGGACTGGAGACAAAAGCCCATCTCGGAAGTTAATCAAAGTACGGATAAAGTCGTAAATAACTAGTTACTTGTAACTAGTTTGTTATTAGGGTCAAAATTGGATGTGCTACTGGGATTCGCGCCAGGGCAGCAACAGCTAGTTAGCCATCATCTACTGATACTGAATACTGTCAACTAGTTATTTACTCGGTATGTTTGCTGCGCTCCGGGTTGGACATGCGTTGCCAATTTCTTCACCGTGTGTGTGTGTATCAGCCATGACACCTTCTTCCGACCGCCCTCTTCATGGACGGTAGTTATGGGCTTGGCCGGTGCTTAGTCCGCTTGTCCTAGTTATGCTGACCTGTGCGTTGGCGCTTGTTTTCTTCCTTTTTCTTCCTTTTTTTTTCTATTTTTATTTTTCTATTTTTTATTTTTTAACCCGTTCGACCGGTTTACATCACTTCACCTAAATAAGCTGAACGTGTCTTTCAACGATGCCAAATGCTACGATTCGGATGTTCGGCGCGCCCCGCCGCAAGCTCGTCGTACCGGGAGCACATGTGCCCTCACGACTCGTGAGCTTATTTTCTCAGCATCGAGTATCCGTAATCTGTACGGATGTATACGTACCTGTTGTTCGATTGCAGCAAGGTACGGATTCCAGCGTGCCCATGGCGAGCACATCACACCCCCTGATTTCCCTTTCCCACAAGTACATGTTTCTATGAGCGTCCCTCTCAATAACGAGGACCCTCCCTCCCTCTAATAACTATTTAACT
Source organism: Beauveria asiatica (assembly GCA_038367545.1). Lineage (NCBI taxonomy): Eukaryota > Fungi > Ascomycota > Sordariomycetes > Hypocreales > Cordycipitaceae > Beauveria > Beauveria asiatica. Next base: position 5,750 of record JAAHCF010000242.1, on the reverse strand, counting down.
ACAGTAGTTAGTTAACCCCCTCGACCGTTGTGGCGTTGGGACTCGCACGCATTTCCCCGCCCAAAAATATCACCAGTGGCGTGTGCCGTGCGCTAACACAAAAGGAGAAAAGAAGTAGATAAAATGACATGTGTACTCCAATAATAGTTATGATGGCGCCGAATAGGACCTTCGTACGCATTACCATTGAGGACAGCTGGCCCCTTTTGTCTGCTGTTATTGCTGCCCTTGTCCCAGATATGTAGACTCAGACAACTGAATGCCAGCGGCCAGCAAGGGCGGCCACCAGACGGGTACGGATAGACTGTATATTTAACTAGTCAACTAAATATACCCAAGTCTCAGTAATCCGTACTCCGTACTCGGTGCAGTTCTGCGGGAGACTCACGTTAGTAGCCAAGGCAAACCCCCCTGGTATGTTTTAGGTTCCCCAGTACCTTTTTTTTTCCCCATCAAGTTAGTCTGCAATAGGCATCACCCCATTATCATTCATTATTATTAGTGACTGTGTGGCTCACAGACAAACTAGCAGTTCTGGCTGGCTGCCCAAATGTGCCAGCAGGGCTAGTTCCATGTAGTTTCCGTAACAAGAGTGCGAGAGTCCGGCCGGGCCTGTGATTCATGACCAGCAAGACAAAGCAAGAGCCGCTGCCCACATGGGGTGGTCTGAACGATGCTGCCTGTCTGTCCCCGTAAGTTGTAACTAACTAGTTACTTGCACGGTGTGTCTTTGGCATCCTCCCTCCCCCCCCCCCCCCCCCCCCCCCCCCTGGCTCATTATTGCCAGTATTTACTTGCGCACGTTGCGGGAGCCTCGGTGTCATTGACGCCCAACAACCCGAGAAACTCGGTGCCCCCGACACCGAAGCTCTGCAACCCGACACAGTCTGCGGTTTCCTTTTCCCTTTTGAAACAAGAAGATCAAGAATCAAAATTACCTGGAAAAGTGAAACGACAGCAAAAGAACACTGCAGAATAAAAAAAAAAAAGGAGAATTTGGCGCACAACATAAATACGGAAAAAATGTCGCGGCGGTATCACGCCAGGTTGAGATCCTTCCCGCTGACACGAGACTGCACACCCCCCATCCTTCTTCTTCTTTTTGTCTCTTCGTGTCTCTCCTGTCCTGTCGCTGTGCATGCATGCTCGGCCCCTTCAATCACCGGCTCTCTCAATATGACCTACCAATAGGCACTCTGTCTAATCCGTAGTTATTCGTAGTTGTGCCCAAAAATAACAACACTGTAATCCGTATTCCATCTGTATATCGAGCCCCCCTTGAGCTTTGCAAAGCAAAAATACGACTGTGCAAGAACCCCTGCAAGAATTCTACTTTCCAGATTACGGTGACCAAACATCTCAAGACCTGTAGATGAAGGGTCTAGATTCCCTTGAACAAATCACAAGCCGTGGCAGAAAGCGGCTCCAATGACGTACATCGTCTCTTGACTTTTCTCTTTTTACCGAGTGGAAACTGTTACCAAATATAAATACAAGTTTTCGGAGTTTCGGCAAAAAAAAAAAAAAACCATTATCCTCTCTTCACTTTGTCCGCTTATTACGGATGGAATAAAATGTACCAGATCAACGAGCCGGCCTTATTGGTGCCAATGACGTCTTCGCTTCACTTCTCTTAGTAGTCGTCAGCCAGAGACTAATACTAGCCAATATTCAATCCACGGACCGAATGAGCAAGTTTCCGTAAAAACTTTTTCCACACACACGAAAAAACAAGAATAAAAAAAAAAAAAAAAAAAAAAAAAAAAAAGACGCAAAATTAGAGATGAAATAGACCGAAATACAAGCATACACCTCAAATCACCACTAGCCACCACGCCATATTCGCACTACTTTTTAAACTTTTGCGGTGGCAAGATCTCTAAATTCACACTAACTAACATTTAAATCTTCGTCTCATCTTTTTCTTGTCCCCCCCCCGTCACATTTTTATCTCCAGCCCCGCCGAGACATTGATTGCCTTGTACCATCCCCCCAAAAGCCCAGTACTACGCCACTCCGGCAAAAAGGTAAATAACTTTGTTGGCACAGAAAGCGCACGCAACCATCTAGCACGAAACAGGGTCCAATACTAGGCCGTCCAACATGTCACAAGACACCATCGTGTACGTGGGCTCTTGTAGGTTTGTCACAAGTAGCCGTCATACATTGGACTACATGTGCACCTACTTCAAATCTACATTGCACCTACGTTGGACACCCCCACAGATTGTAGCTCTACAAGAACCAACTCATGCCTCTTACGCTGCCGCCATTCATGTCTAGTCAGAAGTTTATTCACATAGACAAGGTAGGCGCGAGCAAAGTCTGCATCAATTACACGGGCAATATTCATGTGCCATCCACGACACCACTCACTGACAGCCTCAGAATAACGTGGTACAGTATATTACATGTAGCCTACAAGTAATACCAACAAACAATAAAAGAAAAGAACAACAGAAACAAGTCTAAAATCAAAGCCGTAGCCGCATGTCCCATCTTTGATCATGCCCATAAACCCCAACTCCAACCGAAATCCAACCTAACAAGTCTGTCGCCGTCGTGCGGCTCGGTTCATTATGAAATCGATACAAGATTCAAGCAAGGCGGCTAACCTGTAAACAATCAAAACCAAGACCAAGGCGAACAATCAAGAAAAAACAAAGCACCAAAAACCAAAGCACAAGAGGGAATCCACCAGACCAGAGCCAAAGAAAGAGCATAACCAAAGAAAGAATAAGACCGAGGACAACCAAGAAAAATATGAAACGGAACGCTGGACAAACCCAATGCAGTACATCAACCCACTCTGTGCCTCTACATGTCGGCTGCGGGCCGCCCTGACTCAGAGACAGGGCAGCTCGAGCCTGAACACGCACACTGGCTAGCAAAAGTTGGCGGGGCCAAGTGTCTCGGTCCGTCGACTATTTGGTGGCCTTATATGGGACACACCTAAGAGCGCTCGCGATCGCCTTGGCGACGAGGTGAAGAGCCCGACCCTTCACCGGCCTTGCTCTCGCAGCCCTTAACCAGACGGTGTCTCTGTGAAACTAGGTATTAGCGTGGGCCAGTCATCATGCGTGTCTAAAGTTTGTTTTTAAGGTGTGGCTGCCGATCGACTCTTGAGTCCGGCTCTCGTTGTTTCGAGGCTTGCTTGTACTAGAGGCCGAGGCTTGCACCAACTAGCTTCGGCACAGCGACTAGGCATACGCGTGACGGGGATTGAAACAAGACTAACGTACCTTGAGAGCATCTTTACGAGAAAAACTCTTGCTGCAAAAGGTGCAGGGAAAGGGCTTGACGGCCAGGTGGATGCGCTTGTGACGCTTGAGGTCGTGGTTGCGGCTGAAAGACTGGATGCATTGGTCGCACTTGAAGGGTCGCTCACACTGAGGCTGAGGGGCCGGGTGGTGACTGCCATACATCATCTGGCCGGCGTAGCTTTGATGGTGGTTCATACCGGGAATCATGGACATTTGGCTGCCGGGCTGGTGCATGTTGGACATGACGGTGCCGTTCATGGTGGGAAGTGCGTAGGTGTTATAGCGGGAGCTGTAGTTCATGTTGCTGGGAACGGGCCCGAGACTGCGGGAGCCAGGGCTGCCGGTGCTGTGAGAAGAGTGCGTGGGCGAGTGCTGAGTGGGAGGATACTGCAACTGCGATTGCGCCGAGGTGCCATAGTAGTTGGGGTTGCTGCCGGGGCGCGTGTGAGCGGCGTGAGCCTGAGTGTGAGCATAGGCTTCGTTGTGAGGCGCGAGGGAAGAATGAGCGGGAGACTGAGACGTCGTGAGAATGCCCTGGTGCTGAGGCGCGGCGGTCGCCATGGCGTGAGCATCGTGAGCGGCGTATTGCTGCTGGCTGTGATCAAAGGGAGAGGCCGAGAGGCCATCGGGGCCGGTGGCAGGCGACTGCGAGGACCCGCGGAAGTTCATGTTGGGTTGAGCGTAGACGGGGGGTCGGCTAGAGAAGGGGGGGAGAGGACGCTGGCCAGGAGGCAGACCAGGGTGCTGCTGGGCATGGTGAGGCTGCTGGGAGTGGTGAGGCTGCTGAGACTGAGGTTGGTGATGCTGCTGGGGCTGCTGAGGCTGCTGGGGATAGCTGGCATTGCTGTTCCAGGAGCTGGCGCCGCCAGGCTGCATCGAGTTGAAGGTGTAATCGGACATGGTGGAATGTTGCTGCGAGGCTTGGGAACCGCCGGTGTGTACTGAAGATAGACTGGGGCTGAGGCCGTCAGTTGTTCCTGGTCGAGGGCGATGGAATGTCAGCCTTTTTCTGCCATGGATCGTGGGAATGCCATCTCTTTTATAGGGCTTGCGATCTTGATAATCATCCCTTCTCCGCTCTCCTTTGGGCATGCTTATTGAATAAATGCTAACGTCAAACTTTTGCGGCTTCTAGAATTCCAAACCTAGATGCAGAGGAATGGGAGAGGCTTTTCATGGCGTCGCGGCGCAAACGTAACAAATGAAATTGTGGCTGGGCAGATATGGCAAGAGGCACTCACTTGGGATCTCGGCGTTGGGAGGTGGTAGAGAAAAGGCAGGCAGCGAGCCGGCGGCCGGGCGTCTCTGGGAGAAGCTGGTGATGGTTTCCATTTCTCGTACACTGTCTGTGGCGGGAATAGAATGCTATGGCTTATAAGATTGCGTTCGAGAAGAGAAGGAGGCGCCGGCAATCGACAGCCAAGAAGGCGTGATGGGCAAAAGTGTGACGGCGTAGTGTTTGAGATTAGTTTGGATGACTGCTGGTGATGTTGATGCGTTGGCGATGGTGGTGGCGATGGTGTTTTATTGCCGTCGAGACCCGAGTGGCTATTGATGAGGCTGGCTCGGGTGTAACAGACGGGGGCATCAGAGAGAATATATAATTATTTAGCGTCACAAGTAGACTGAAGAATTGGAAAGAAACAAAGTCTCGTGCTCTGATGATGTCGCGGAGGAGAGAAGGGAAGTGCGAAGTGGGGAGACTAAGTAGTCAACGAGGAGCACCAGAGGATGAAGAAGCCGTACCCCGGCGTGTGCCATGCAGCTGAAGCGAGTCCAACAAACGCAAAGGAGCATAGAATCCACTTATCAATTGTCCTAATTTTTTTTTTTTTTGCTTTCCTTTTTTTTCTTCTTGTCTCTGGGGGAAGAGGGGAGGGGGAAGGGGAGGGGGGTGGGAGTAGACGAGGGTCGAGTCGGGCATTTTGGGTCGTGTTGGGCGTAATGGCAATGATGGGATGTGGTGGTGTGGTAGCTTTCGGGAGAACTGCGAGGTCGAGCGAGGTGTGCGACAAAGGCGATGGGAGGCGTGTCTCATTCTGAAGATGGTGTGTGATGATGAAAAAAAGATGGTGTGTGATGGCTTAAAAAAGGGTGGTGTGGGTGAGGAATGTCAAGCGGGAGAGGTGGAGATGTGCAAGAGAGGATGGACTACTAGTGCCAGCCGGACTTTTCGCTGCGAGCCAGCTGGGACTAACAAGCATTATTGGCAATACCCGTGCTTTTTTTGGTTGCAAGTAAGAAACCAGCACGAATAGAATGAATCATCAGTGATGCAAAGCAGTCGAGGAAAAGAAAATAAAGATGAGCCAAGGGGGCCGAGAAAAACGTGCTGGTTGGCTCGGCTTGGCTCGGGACACTCAGCCAGAGACGCCGTTTATAATTAATGCTTCTTTTGAGGGCCAACATGGACTAAAGTTAAAAGTAAGAATCAAGCACAACCAAGCAACTACAGAGTATGGATGCAAAAAAAAAAAAAAAAAAAAA
>JAAHCF010000241.1:0-48998 GCA_038367545.1 Beauveria asiatica | reverse complement strand
ATAAAAAAAAAATAACTTTTATAAAGGAAAAATAACTTTTATAAAAGAAAAATAACTTTTCTTTTTTTTTCTTTTTTTTTTCTTTATATATATATACTATATAGTAGGGATTTATAAGTAATAGGGTACTAATATAGGTATAAGTATATCTATAAAATATAGAAAATAGGCCTTTTAGAATTTTAATAGAATTATTCACTTCATCGCCCGTAGTTTCGGCTAGCAACGAATAAACGTCAGTAAACAGCTAAGCCGGTCAGGTCCGTGGCGCAGTGCTGAACTCGAAGCGCGATTCATGTGTCTCCGAGTCGAATCGGTACTTGATGGTATTTCGAACAATGTCAATACAACATTGACCAGGTCGTGAGGTCGTCTCTCGCTTATTATCGCATCGCCTCCAAGGTAATTTGACACTGCACAAAGGTAGTCGCCGGTCAGCTGCCAGGGTCAGGTTCTGCGGGTCTAAATAGCGATCGAGCCCCAGCTTCTTCTTTTTATTCCGGGCGGCTGAACACCATTACCACTTGGCTCTTATAGGGCTGCGGGTGCATCTCTCCTCGATTGGCATGCTAAGAGTCTAGTTGGTAACTAGTTCATGTGCCCTTTCGAGTAACTACCGACCCGCTTCGAGAGCCCGAGATATCAAGCTTGATCGGAGAGAAGCAGAATTATAAGCACATAAAGTAAGACAGCAGACTAAGAGAGTGGGTGTTGTCGATGAACTGATCAAATCATGGAATCTGCTGCCCAACGTCAAATATTTTCCCAGGCCATGGTATGAATGATAGATGTCCAGAAGATGGAAACTCGGATCAAACGTCCCTACCATCTTACCACTAGCTATATATTATAATGTTCGTGCCTTGTAGTGCATTTGAACTCTACCTGTAGCTGTGCACTTTCGTTGGGTAGTTATGGCAATCTGAGCCCATCATCATCGCCACCCAGCACTGCCGTGTTTGTTGCGTGGGCCCAACTATAGGCTAATGAATGTCGCTGCCGCCATCTTCCAGGGTACCAGGGACTCGGGTCGGGTACTTTGGGAATGGGAATGGCTTACAACGCTCATTTATTGGACTGGGTTCCGCGGAACAACTGTGGCTGAGGCATTACGAATCTTGTTAACAGTAAACTATGCTCCTTGGCAGCACTTGGCTGTGCCCTATCTCTACTTTCTAGGCACCGTTTTGGCCTTGGTCAATGAATGGGCTTCAGCACAGTCTCGGTATTGCCTCCTTGCGCTAAAACTAAAATGGCTCGCCGAACGGCAAGAGTATCCACCAAGGTAGAGTCACGATCATGAGACTTTCTTTGAATCAACATTTCCGAGTGCTTTTGCGAATTCAAGGGCGTCGGGTGGTGAGGCAAAGGCCGCCATCCGTCTACCGGGGGGTCTTTATCAGCAAAGTGTGCTGGTACGGCATGAGGCTGCGTTGACAACTCCACACGGCCCGATGAAGCTATTTAATGCTCTTCAGTCGCTGCATGTCTATTCTGCCGGTTCAACAAAAGCATGAAACATTCTCACAAAGTACCCGAGCAAAATGCCGACGACAAAAACAGACCTCAGTGTGCAAATAGAGATCGCCAAGACGGCTGGCGACGTCTTTGGGGCCTTTGAGCCCATGTGCCGGGCGTTCGGCGTCCAGACCCAAGACGGCGTCTTCATGGGCACGCATCCCGGCTGGGATACGCCGCTGGGCAAGCAAAAGGGCGCAGAGCGCCTAGTCGCCCGGTTCGCCGAAACAACCACCAATCGAGACGGCAAGCCAAACACCGTCATCCTCTTGGCAACGGTGACGGACCCCGCGACGGGCCGCCGGGATATCGCTGGCTTGGCCATATGGGAACAGGCATCCGTCGTTCCCGGCTACGGTGATGAGCCAACCGAAGACGAAGCCGCCGATGCGCATCTGCCCGAGATCTATCCGGACGACCCAGCCCAGCAAGATTACTGGACTGCCGTCATGACCGCCATGCACAGGCAGCGCTGGGAGGTCGTCAGGTCAAAGGCAACAGCGTCCCCTCCCGCCATCATGGCCCTCGATGTTTGCGCCGTCGACCCCAAGTACCAAGGCTACGGGATCGGGAGGAAGCTTGTCGAATGGGGCTTGAAAGAGGCCAAAGCCAGAGGTGATCTGGAGGCAGTTACGGAAGCATCCGTCATGGGCCGACGGGTGTACCTAAAACTGGGCTTCGAGCAAGATGGCCCTGAGATTGACTTTATCAGTGTGGTGGATGCGTCGGTCGGCAAATGGCCTCTTCCGTCTCTTGTTTTTCTACGCACTAGGAAACCGTAAATTAGAACAGATGCCAATAGGCTAATTGATAACATCGTGCCCTAGTTTGCTTGTGCTCCATATACAATAGGCATGCTGTCTTTGACATTGCTGAGCGAGATGTAAGAGACATCAGGTGTCTGGCAATCGCCTGCCGTGTACTCGCTAATAGGCAATCGGGCTTGGCTTTGAGGGTATCGGGTAGTCGGGTAGTCGGGTAGCGCTGGATCTAGGCTTGAAAACGGAGATGATGACAATGCTGGCAATGTTGTCTTCTAGAACGCGCCGTATTTTGAAACAAAGTTGAGAAAGCAGCAGAGGTCGCGTCAAGAGATCATACCAAACTCGTCAATTTTCTCTTTTTTTTTTTTTTCTCATAGGCTAAAAAGTACACTAACATCGTCAAGGACACAAGCGCGCGATAGTTATATCTTCGTATGTCACGGATAGTCACTGTGATGAGGAAGGTAGGTGTGGCGGCCCTTGTCCGTGGGTCAGAAAACACACAGTCCTAGATACATCATGAAAGATTACGCCACCAATCACAAACCTCTACGGATCACCCGTCCAAGCTGTCCATCTCAGTCGTTTGCTGGTTGCATGGTTCGAGCCGTGACGAGGCTAAACTCAGCCGCAGCTTCAGCCTAATCACAGCGTCGGACTCGGCCTCCAGCCAAAGTACACATTATTCCTCCATGTTTCTCCCAACGAATAATTCCCACACAACCCTGGTGAATTAAGAAACGTTGACCCCAAGATAACAGACGCTACAGTGTCATCCACCATGGACGCGATTCGACTCCTAGCGCAGGCAAACTTTGCCGAGTACGATCGTTTCCAAAGGCGCCATTTCCACCAAGTCGACTCGTCTGTGCTCGTGGATCAAGCTAGCATTACCGCAGCAAGCAAGCGATTTCAAGAATCCACGTCGAGTGACCAAATGAAGCCACAGCTTCTCACGATACAAGCAAGCATTGGCGAGGACTCGTGCTTTTTGCTTCGCGAGATTGACGATGAGTATATACTCAAGCATCTCAATCTCCCCGACGGTCTAGCGCCTGGCGCATCACTTTCTCTAATTGTGGTGCCCTACAACACACAAAACTGGTCATTCGAGATCAGTAAGACTACCTTTCTCAGAATATTTGAGTTGTGCGCCCTGGACCCCGCCGCCCTCGATCTCATTCGTTTTCCGGCCTGGGGCATGCATGTTTTTCGCCAGTCTACTGATGCTGTCACTTACTACTTGGGCAATGTACTCAGCATCACATGCTGGTCTTTTGATCCAAAGACAGTGACAACAAGAGGCATCATGATTCCTCGATCGACTTTTGATACGGGTCATGCGAGAGACACGTTGGCTCGCTTCGTCAGGCTACTCAATTTGCAAAAAGACCACATTCATACGCCACATACCCTGACTTTCACCCAGCTGGTGGATCTGGTTTCTACCATCCAAGAACTCATGTCTAGTGATCTGACGAAACTGGCCCAAATTGAGCGAATGACGGGACACGGGTTATGGACGAGAAGTCTGGAAGGGTCTGCTGAGGAGTCGGACCCTGCGCATGAGCTTACTTGGTTAAAAGAGGCATCAAAGATTATTGGAAACAAGCTGATAAACAATTCTCGCTATACTTACCTCTTGGACATAGCTGAAGCCTCGATTCGCGACATCAAGTTTGACGAAACAATGGAGGAGAACATGCACCGTCAGAATGATCAGGAGCAGCAGCAGCATAAACAGTACCGACTTGACACAAACTACAGGATGGAGGCTGTGCAGAACTTGGAGCGACGGGTGGCGAGACTCAAGCCTTCGCTTCTTTACAATTTGAGCAGGTTCAATAGCCAGTCCATGGTTGTAAGTTTTGATTCCGCGTACATGTACCCCCAAGTCTGCTAACTGTCGCAAGATTGCGTCTCTGCTGTCTCATGCAGATGCTCAAACAGGCATAAAAATAGCGGAAGCTAGTAGGGACACGGCAGAAGCAGCGAGGAGAGATGCTTCTGCTATGAAAACCCTTGCTGTAATGTCTATGCTATTCCTGCCCAGTACATTCGTGGCGGCATTATTCGCTATCCCGTCTCTCCGGTGGAATGAAGCTAATGTTATTGGTCCAAACTTCTGGGTCTTTTGGGCCATGGCAATCCCTTTGACGGTGGTGGTCTTTCTTGTATGGTTCATGTTGAATCACGATCCCAAACAAGGCGGCCAGGGCAGAATATGGATGGCCAAGAGCTCAACGTAGGTTGCAAGTTTTGCGACTGCAGCGGCGTCATCGCGAGCTAGGCGCTAAATTAATATTGATCAATACATACACTCAACTGTGTATCGAAACAGCCAACTCTACAACGCGAGGCAATCACACCTTTAACCAACTGCAATATTCCGGAATATCCATTTGCATGCTGCGCTGTTGGAAAGAGAGCAATACTCAATTACAATACAACCATCACCGAGTCTGGGCTAACGTAGAGAAATGTCATTGCTGTATCTGTATATTTAAATAGGCTGCCATGGTTATTTTGGACAGGAAGCTTAGTACCGATGGTGCAAAGGTGCCGAAGAAGCAGCCGATTACACCATCTGTCTACCTCGGGAAAGCGCGATAAACCAAGCATCAGTGATACATTATACGATACGAGCTTGTCCAAGACCAGTAAACTGTCTGCCTACAATATTCATATTTCCAGCATCCTTCTCCTCACCCCCAGTGACCAGGCTCTCCTCAATTCTTTCGGGTATCAGGAATGCCCAGCAATGTCAGCAAGACGTTTCGCCTCGTCCGCCTTCAAGAACCACTTGACCGACTGCCTCGTCTCTCTCTTTTCATACGGCCGTCCCTGTATCCATAGCGACCACTTTTCAATCACCGCGACCGCGTGCTTGGCAGATACCTTGAACCACTCTGTGTGCTGCTTCTCGCAGGGCTCGCAGTATACCCGCACCCGGTGCTCCATGAGCTCCGCGTGGACCAGCCTTTCTACGCGATGCGCGTGCGGCACGGCCTTGCATATCGCATCGAGAGCAGGGTAGAGCTGTGTTACTTCTCGGTGGCAGTCTTTTCTCCAACTCTCAAGCCGCGTAGACACTTGTCCCGTAGTGAAGCCTATCTTGACGAGGTTGTCGTTGCCAGATACTTGGTACAGATAAACAAACCCGTCATTAATTTCATTTTTCGATTTGTCGTCCTCAGTATTCAGCTGCTCTCGCGCTACCACATCAATAGTGCACGGGGACTTATCGATGGCCTCGTGTGGCCCGAGGATCTTGAACTGACTTGTCTCGTACACGCCATCCCAGAAAGTGCGAGGGGTTTTGTGCACCTGTCGACTTCTTGGTGTTGGTGGAGGTGATGCAAATATGATTTCGTCGGGCTTGTTCTTTGTAGCCGTTGCTGCTTTTGCTTTCAATTTCTCCTCCTCTATTTTCGAGTCCATCTCACGCTGACAAGCCATACGGAACTCTTCCAATCGCTTCACCCAGTCATCTTGAGTCTTGAAAGAGTACTTCAGATGCACATGGCACAACGTGTAGTGCTTCCAGACCTCAGCAAGGACCGTGAGAGGAGAGTCTTGTTCAATAGAACCCATTGCCATTTCTATCATTTTCCTGATTGTTTTTTGAGCATCAGATTTCCTTCCTTGCGCTATATTGTTTCGACAAGGGCTGCCGTTCTTGGTCACAGACGTGCACTTGACTGGCGCAGGTCCGAAAATGAGCCGCAGTCGCCTTTGGAGAGACGGAGGACGTGGTCCTCCCGGCAATACTTTCAGCCACTCGCTGATCCGAGGTTCTCGAAAGGGCGGGTGTTCGTGATACTGACAGTGCGCCAGCTGGGCTAAGTTATCCAGGTGCGTCTCAATCTGCAGCGATGAGTTGCGCGGTTTGCAAAGCAACTTGATAATGTCGTCAATTGCCTGGGTTTTTTCAGCTGACATTGGGTTTGAGCAAGTTCCTCTGCCGCTCTTTAGAGTGGCGCCGCATTTTCCATTGGAAATGGATAGCGCTTCCTTCCATCTAATCAGCTTCTCGGCCTCGGATTCTTCGTCCTTGGACGCTTTGTTTTCAGTTGACTCGGAGATGGTTGACTTTGCTGGAGTAGCACTTTTGTTCTGTGACTCTGGCAGATCTGCCGAGCCAGACCCCGGAGTCGTCTCAGTCTCTGACTTGGGAAAATCACTTCTCGGGACTGCTTTTTCTGCCCGTTTGACAGGTTGCGGCGACGTGGGCGGACTGGGATAAAAATCGGCCGGTGATGACCTGGCGGCGGCACTCTCCATCTGCGACATGATGCACTGTTGCTACGTCAAGCTACAACCTGAAAAGTTGTCTTTGGAAGAAGATGAAGTCAACACAGGTCGGCGAACTCAGCGGCGCGGTAGCCATCGTTGAAGGCTGATGTGCATTCACTGTTAGGAAGTATGCCTCGATTTCAGCTGTCAGTCAGCTGCCCAGCCCCTCAATCCTGGCGCTTGCAAACGGAGCCCCGTTGGCTGAGAGCCGTCAGCGACAACGCATCTCGCATGCATTGCATGCAGAAGCCTACTTGACCTTTTTTCTGATTACATCTTCGGGTTTTCGGTTGCAGAGCATCGTCCGGTTGGCAGCCCTGTTTTCTCTGCTTACTAACTTTGAGGGTAGACTCTCCTCCGTCGCACAGGTGGCAGGCGCTTCACCTATTACGAGACTAGAAGCCCCTGGTGGATGGGGGTCTCGATACGAACAGGTATTACCGTTACTAAGGCGTTCCTAAAAATGATTATCGGTGAAAATTCTTGGCTTAGAAAGAAACTTCCAGGGCATTAACCAACGCCGTATCCACGTTTTTCCGAGCACGTAGCTCAGACTTGGTCGAATAAACCTCAGACTTGGTTAAAGTGGGGCAAAAAAAATCAAAGGCGGTAAGTATACGCCGAGGGTCCCCTACATATACTCTAGATATTCTAGTATATTAAGAATATATAGTATAAGGGTATATATAATAATACTATAGCTATTATAAGTAAATACTCTATATATATACTATAATAATTAAATATAATATAAGGGTATATATAATATTATTATAGCTATAAGATAATATTTTATATATTTATTATATAATTAAATATAATATAAAATTATATAAAGTAGTAATAAGGGAATTAATAATAAGTAGTTTTAGATTATAGTATTTATAAGTAATATATATACCTTAAATATAAATAGTATATTTATAAATTAATTTTATTTTTAATAATACTAATAATATTAATAATATTAATATTAATAATATTAATAATATTAGAGCTAATACTAGTTAACTATTAATAAGACTTATTTTAAATTAATAAGGTATATATATATTAAGAGTATATTAGGTATATATTAATATTTAAAAGGATATCTTTTTAAATATACTTAAAGATAAGTCTTTAGAAAGTTTTTTTAATATCCTAAAAGATATTATTAGATATACTAGGCTTATCTTTAGTAAATATAGATTATATATTATCTCTATAAAAAGGGTTATTAATTATACTACCCTACTAAGCTATCTAATAGCTTTAGATAATAGTATTACCTATATTATATTAAATATTAACCTAGTATATATAGATAATAATAAGACTAATATAAGAGCTTAAGTTACTAAGTTTATTAAGTAATAAATAAGTATTATAAGTATAAATATAATAAGTATAAATATAGTATATATTTATAATATATTAAATATAATTTTATACTAAAAAGCTATTAGCTAAAGGAAAATATAAAGGGGTATTAGCTATAATAACCTCTTTATCCTTTATATAAGTATAATAGTAATATATATATATTTACTATATATTTAATATATACTAATACTTATAAGGAATATATTATTAGAGGAAGTGCCTTAATATAGGCCTAATATATATCCTTCTAATATTATAGTCTTTATATCTACTCTAATACTACTTAATATCTAATATCTTTTAACTTAAACTAAAATTTTAGATTTAACTTATACTATATTAGTATTATATATTAAGAATATACTATTCTATTTTCTCTTAATAGGCTAGGTATTAATAATACCCTTTATTAAGTTATAGAGGTAGCTTTTTATACTTACTAGTAGCTCTAAAATTAAAATAAATAACCTTACTATATAATTATAGATAGGGAAGATAGCTAGCCTATATATACTATATATTATTAATAGTAATTAATAACTTAGATCTAGGTAGGTAAAGAGTATTTTATTAGATATCTATTAATATCTAATAAGGCTTACTAGTATATAAGATATTAAGTTACTTTAGAGAGTATAAACCTAAAATACCTTAAGTATATTATTAGGTATAGTATTATAAAAGAGGGCTAATATATATAAGATATATATATATTCTTTAATACTATATTAGCTTATAAAAAAGAGTATAGTAAGTATAAATATAGGATATATTAGATATATACTTATAATTAAATAGCTTTTTAGTATAAGTAGAAGACTAGGCTTAGTTTTATTTATTATAATATATAATTTAATATTTATATACTAATTAATATATAATATTATTTATAGTATATTCTTACTATATAGGGTATATATACCTATATTCTACTATTACTAAGAAGTCTACTAAATAATATTAGAAAGTATCTCTCTTTTACTCTCTCTAAATAAGATAATTTACTATACCTTATTATTTATAAGTTATTATAAGGCTATATCTAGGTATATATATAGTATATACTAACCTTATACCTTATAAAGAAGATTTACTTAAATCCTATACTTAAGGGATTTTTAAAGTATTTTAATACTTAGTAGATTTAGAGTATATACCTAGTATTAAATTATAAAGATAAGCTTTAAATAATCCTTCTATATATATATCTCTTAAAATACCCTAAGGGTTCTAATCTTACTAATATAAGTCTACTATATACTTAGTATATAGTCTCTATATATTAGCCTTATATACTAATTAAATTAGGTATATATTATAAATTTACTTTTAATAAACTCTAAGAGGTAAATAAATAATAGATTTAGTAGATTAGATTTTATATATCTTTTAAGTATTAGATTATCTTATACCTAAGAGATTAAGCTATTACTATTAAGAAAGTAAGATTTATTTAGATTAATCTTTCTTTTAAGATAATTTAAGGTAAAGTAAATATTCTTAGTATTTCTAGTTAAAATAAGGAGGTATATAGTAGGTTTATATTTACTATATATAAGGTAAATATTAACTATTTTTAATATATAAAATATATATATATATAATTATAATTATAAATATAGTAAAAGCTTATATAAATATATATATATCTTATATATATACTAGCCTTATACCTAGATTAAGCTAACTAAAAATATATAAATATTTACTATTATATTTTATTAGCTTAAATATACTAGAGGTTTTAATATATACTAATACTATATATATCTTATAGTTAGTAAAACTTATAAACTACTAATAATATATACTATAATAGTAAATATAGATAAAAAGTAGGTATATAGTAGGTATATACCTAGGATATTTATACTATATAATACTAACTTCTTAGGTCTTAGAAACTATTTATATTAACTAGATTAAAAATAGAGTTAATAAGAATATCTTTAGTATATACTTATACTTTACTAGGTATATATTTAATATAACTAGTACTATAAAACTAGGAATACCCTTAATAAGAATCTCTATATTCTACTACTAGATTTACTAAGTATTAAAATCTATTATAAGTATATAAAGAGATTAGTCTAAGTATACCTAGAATAAATAAGTTAGTTCTAAGTAAAAAAAGTACCTTAGATTATATCTAGCCTCCTTATATATACCTTAAAGGTTCTCCCTACCTAGTAGATACTTATAAAGAAAAATATAAATATTACTAAGAGTAGATACTAAGAGGATTATATTATTATAGGCTAGTATTATAGCTTACTTACTATTATTCTAATATTATACTAGTATATAAAGGAAAAATACTTTAAACTCTAAACTTAAAATAATCTTAGAGTAGTAACTATTTAGTAATAGTAAGGGAATATAGCTAGTAATATCTAATTATATACTAAATAAGATATAGTTAATTATATTTAATAAGATTAATATATATAATAACTAAATCTTCTATTTAACCCTTAGAACCCCTATTATAAATAATCTAAGGCCTTTAGTAGTTCCTTAGTATAGCTTAGTTATATACTAAGTAGCTCTTTAATACTAATACCTTAATAAACTCTATACCCTAGAGTTATTAAGTATATAGTAAGAGGGACTTTATTATTATAAAGAAGAGCCTTATCTTAAAGCTAGTCTTTAGTATACTAGATATTACTAATACTAGCTCTAAATATATTAGATATCTAGTATATATTAAATATATCCCTAACCCCTTAATAATACTATATTATTCTTTTACTAATAATAAAATTAAGGCTAGCTATTTACTAGGGATAATATAAGTATATAGTAAGTATAGTATCTATATTAAATAAAGAAGAGGCCTTATAAGCTATATCTCCTAAGTAAATATTAGGTACTTATTAAGATATTAATAGTAATTAGCTAAACTCTATTAACTTAATAGGTAATAAGCTAGTTTAGAATATAACTCTATTAGGTATATACTTATTAGATAAAGACCTATCTAATAATAAGGTTAAGATTCTTTAAGTTTAGCTAAACCTAGTAAGCTTTAATTTAATAAGTATAGGCTATATACTAAGTATATATAAAGAAACTAATAAAAAAAAAGAACTTAACTACTCTTATCTAATAAAAGTAGCTTTAATTAAGCTTATTATTAAGATCCTCTCTTCCTTTACTCTTAATAATAGTTATATATATAAAATATATAAGGTAAGTACTAGCTATATATAAGGTAGATAATAAGTTAAAAGACCTTATTTTTAAGTATAACTTACTCTAATAAGAGCTTAAAGAGGTACTTATTATAAAAAATTAATAACTTAAAGCTTAAATTAAAAAAATAAAAAGTATTTATTATATATTATTATTTTATTAATTTTATTAATATATATTATAAAATAAAAATAACCTTAAAAATACTTAATAATTTCTTATTTAATTTTATATTTATATATATTAGATATAGTATATTTTATTTAGTATCTTTATAATAAAATTATTTACTATATTTTTTTATAAACTCTATATTCCTCTCTCTATAATATAATTAGTATATATAGTATATATAGCTAATATATACTTATATTAGATATTTAAGATTTATAATAGTCTTATATAATAAAGATAATTTTAGTAGTCTTTTTAGCTTATACTAATACTATATATCTTACTAGCTACCTTTTAATACCTATAACTTAATTATACTATATAGTTAATATATAGTAAGTATATAGTAGGTTTAACTTACTTCTTACTAGTTATATATTCCTTATCTAATATATTTATTTTATTTAGAAGCTATATATAGTATAGATATATAGTATATAGATAGTAATAAAACTAGATATATAATTAGTATATAATAGGTAAGGTATATATATAAACTATATTATATTTATATTCTTAGTATATACTTACCTATATATTCTTCTACTCTTATTAATTACTATATTATAGATATAGGTATTAACTTATAATAGAAGGTATATATTCTTCTTTTTAATTAGTCTTATTAAATATTAGTATATAAATACTATACTTATACTAAGCATATTCCTATATAGATTATAAAAGGTTAACTATATTATAATAATAGCTAAATTATAAAGGGTTTTTTACCTTAATAAGGTTAATATTTATATATTCTAATAATAAGCATTTTTCTATATTATAAGAGTATATCTAGATAATATTTAAGAGAGGCTATATATATATATAAAAAAAATTTATAGTCTTAGTATTAGATTAATAATAGTCTATAGAGTAGTAAATAATTATAAATTACCCTTATAGTTATAAGAATAATATATTATATAGTTAGGCCTAGTATATACTAGGTATATATTATAATAAAGTAATAAAAGAAATATAGAATAATTTTTAGTATTTTTTATATATACTTAGTCTATACTCTTATTACTTTTAATAATTTATAGTACTTTAGTATATATATACTAGGATTATACTAGGGACTTTATATTTAAATAGTATATTAAAATAAACCTTAGTATATATTAGGAATATAAGCCTCCTTATTTAATATAATAAAAAAATAACTTAGGAATTAATTATAGGTATATACCTAGCTTATATAGTAAAAGTAGGGGTCTTATAAGCTAATTCTAACTAGTTAGTATAATATTAGTATATATAGAGTATATTTTACTTATTATAGCTTCCCTTAGTAGTAGCCTTACTACTATAACTACCCTTTATAACTATATAAAGTTAGTATATACCTAGTACTTATAGTATTAGTTACCTACTCTTACTATAGGGGGCCTTAGCTAGTTACTTATTAGCTATAAAGAGTTAGTATATACTTAGTAGTTAGTTAATAGATAATATACTATTAGTATTAGTAGTAGTAATAGTATTATTAGTGGTTACCTCCTAGTTATATAAGGGTAAGTATATACTAGGTAATTACCTTATATTAATATTACTTATAATTACCTTATACTTTTTACCCTTAGGTAATAGTAGAGGTAGGGTCTATTAGCTATTAGAATATTATTAGTATATACTTAGTACTTAGGTGCTTATAGTGGGGCGGTAGAATACTAACCCCTAGTATTTATAGAAGTTAGTATTAATAAGGCTATATATAATATTAATATATACTTAGTAGGTTCCCTATTTAACTTATACCTTAGCCTTAAGAAAGTTAGTAGTCCTCTTAATAAGACTATTATAAGGACTATAGCTATACTAGAATTAGTTAGGTATATACTAAATATTTATATAAACTTACCTAAGCTCTTAGTTAAAATAAATAATATACTATATACCCTTAAATATATAATATAAAATAGCCTTAAAATAATATTAATATATACCTAAGATATATATATTATAATATATATATAGCCTAGGTTATAGTTATTTATATTAATATTATTATAACTTTCCTTCTTTATTATTATATTATTAGTATATACTAAGTAAGTTCTTATTTTATTTTAACTTATATCTCTAATTATACTAGTTAATAATATATTTTTAGACCTATTTACTATTATTAACTTAGTATATACTAAAAATATATTCTAAATATTACTTAGTTAAAGCTTATTTTAATAAGAATATAATAACTATATATATAACTATTAATTATAATATTATAACTATTTAAGAATTAGCTAGGTATATATAAGGAATATAGGGATTACTTATACTTACTAGTTAATCTTAATAATAATAATACTTATTATAATATTATAAGTATATATTTAGAATATAATAAGAATATAAGGGTTAAGGTTTACTTATATAAAGTTATATCTTAGCTATTAACGCCTAAGGGACCTAAACCTATTTAGCTTTACTTAATATATATATAAAATTTACTTATTATAATAAATACCTTTAGTACTTACTAACTTTATACTAGATATAGTAGTAATCTTTATATTTATAAATAATCTTATTATATTATAAGTATATATAAGGGATATAAAATAGGGTTAAAACTTATTAAGGAAGTTTTTTATAATAAGGGAAATTTTTAATTATATTTTTATTAAGAATATAGTTAGTATATAGTTAGAATATAGTTAGTATATAAATCTAGTTATAGTATAAATATATAAAGTTAATAATAATAAAGAAAAAAGAAAGAAAAGGTATAATAAGTACTAGAAATTTAAAAATTATATATATACCCTAGCTTTACCTTATTTAAGGCTAGGCTATAGTATATAGTAGTTTTTTCTTATTTTATTAAATTAAATCTATTTACTACTCTATTTATAGCTTAGATAGTCTTTATTTAAAGTAATAATAAAATACTATCTATCTAGGCGCTAAGTAGAGTATATTAGAGCTATAATGTATCTATAATTAAGCCTCATTTTTCTGCCGTTTTTTGCCCCACTTCGACTAAGTCTGAGGTTTATTCGACCAAGTCTGAGCTGGTCCCCCCGTTTTTCTAACCTGCCGATCACCGTTGCACAATGCTGGCGGCGCCAACAAACACAGCTGCGAGGACCTCACTTTGACGCTATCAATACAGCGCGCCAGGAAAATGTTTAATAAGGCCTTTTTCTCCCCCTACCCACGAGCCTCAATGTGGATCTAGTATCTTACATATTTCAACCGTCCTCACCAACAGCCTCACTACAGCACCCAACAGCCGCACTACAGCACCAACAGTACGCACAATACATGTAGCCAGTCATGTCGGCCAAGACAGCTACCATGAGGCCTGACCTGCCCCCCAAGCGCGACTCAGAGCAGCTAGCCCTCTGGACGAGTGATAAGCAGAGCATTCCTGTCACACTTGCTTTTGGGTCTTAAAAGAAAAGAATTCGCACAAAAACCGACTCTGCGACAGTAGGACAGGATTATTTCGACTTGAACCCATCACCCAAGGGCAATGTCATTTCTGCTACTTTCACCATCCCACATATTTCGTATAAAAACGGAATACTAGGATCGGTACGATTCTCCAACTCGACAAAGGTAGATCCTCCGATACTGATCTCTTCAGGATAATCCAACAAGCTACAACGATGCTGATTTGCAACAGCATCAGAGCAATCACTAAAGCTTATTCGAGTTTGCAGGGAAATGAGAAAATGAGAGGTAAAAGAGCAGCATATTTAATAGATGGAATATATATCACAGAAATCAAATTTATTGCCAAGCCAAAGCAAAATCTTCCAACTGCCTACTCGCTCGAGCAGTCAAGCGTGTCCGCCTGATCACACCACAGCTGCGTGATCGGGGCCCCTCGCACGCCGCGGGCGAGCATTCGCTCGCGCATCTCGGACAGACGTGGACGCACATCGTACATGGACCTATTCTTACCATCAGACTCATACCGACTAGACCACAAACTCTCGCCCGCGGCGGCGGCGCGCGGCCAGACGATGGTGTCGAGGCTGGTGGCGTCGATGGTTTCCGTCCAGACGGCCACCTCGCCGCCAAGGACATTGGCGGCCGCGTCGCCGGAGATGCCGGCACGAGGGTCTTGCGCGTAAATGAGGCGCCAGTTCTTGGTGGGCGCACACCAGTCGGTGAAAGGGTAGGCGCGCTGAAAGGCAGGGCCGTTTTCGTAGTCGATGAATTGGCCACGGCCGCAGTCGAGGTACTGTTCAGTTAGCATTGTCCTCTCTACTTTCGAAAAAAGATGACTTTTGATTTTTTGCTTCTTCTCCTTTGGTGCTATCAGCACTTACATATGTATCAGAGCTGCTGAAAACCACCTTGTGGCCTGCCTCGGCCAGCTTCTTGATCCCGTCCGGCCCCAACCACGACTGCACGACCACGTCCTTGCCGAGGGTCGCGTTCCACTGGTTGATCATCTCCTCCCAAACCATGGGCACAAGCCCAAAGTCGCGGATTTTCTTATGCGCGTGGTCCAAAAAGCGCTGCAGCAGGGGCTGCAGGATGGACACGTCGTTTGTCTTCAGGTCGGGGTCCAGAAGCGAGTTGTTTGCCTTATACTCGTCGCCGCCAGTATGGAAGTAGGCTGCGTACGGTGACAGGCGCGGCAGAAGATCCTCAAACAGCTTGTCCAGAAACTCTTCAACCTTTGTGTTGCCGAGGCGCAGGGACCCGCAGGGGGGTTGCGCGCAGTACTGCGTGTACGGACGCTCATTGTAGGCCACAGACAGGCCGGGGTAGGCAAGCTCAATACCAACATGGCCCGGCATATCGATTTCCACAATCACCTGCACGCCGCGGTGGACACCGTATTCATGCAGATCAGCTATGGTCGCTGGCGAATAGGTCAGGCCCTTGCTGTAGGCGTGGCGCTCGGCGAGCAATGGCAAGGCTGGGATCTCCAGAGGCCAGGACTGGGTGTCGGTCATGTGCAAATGCAGCACATTCATCTTGGTCATGGCAAGGGCATCAATCGTGTGTTTGATATCCTCGACTGCGAACCAGTGGCGGCTAACATCAAGCACCATGCCACGGTGCGGGAACTTGGGCGCGTCAGCGATGATGACAGGGGCCCGGGTGGTGTACCAGGCACCACCGGCCGAGTGCTTGAAGAAGAGCTGTGAAAAGGTCTCGAGGCCGCGCATCACACCGACGGAGGAGTTTGCCTGGATGCTGGCCCGGCCGTCGATGGTAACGTTGAGTGAATACGACTCATCGCGCTGGCCGGCCAGCGGCTTGTACGTGTGGGCATCATCCTTGCCAGTCTGAGTGATTGTGAGCGATTGCACGCGGTTGTAGGTGGTAGGGCCGCACTGCGGTTCAAAGCCAGACCCGGGCTTATGCAGCATCCAGGGCACATAGCTGTCGTCAAAGATGGCCTTGAGAGAGCGCGCAAGGGCGCCCTGGACAATGGTCTTGGAGGTAAAGTTGCTGCCGGCTGGTGGGCTGTAGCCGGGCTGGTAGGCGAGCTGTGGTGTCTACGGTGAGTATTTGCATTTCGGTATTGAGCAGTGGCTGCTAGAAAGTTTTTCGGACAACTTACAGGAGCGCCATTATAGGTAATGTTGATGGTCTTGTCGATGAAGAGCGTCTTGTTGCCAGTGGAGATTTCAATGGGGATGGGCCACAGGGCCGCGACTGGCGAAGCAGCGAGAGCCGCGACGAGATACGACTGCAAACGCATGATGAATTTTGTAGTCTGACAGGCAAGAAAAAATCCAAGAGAGCAAGAGGAGGAAAGACAGAACAGTAGCCTGCTATTTATTTGATGATACTCACGGCACATATAATAGAGCAAAGCTAATAGAAATGAGCCAGCCAGTTTACCACGATGTTACTGTAGCTAGCCTGCACGGACTGGCCCCCGCGCGACGCCCCGTACTTGTCGTGGGGGTACAAAGCGATTCGCCTTGTTCTGTCCGCATGCCTTGACTCAGTCATGCCAAGCAAACGTAACATGATGCGACCCTATCATCTTTCGAGCTGTGCATGATAAATGTGCTTTATGCTCCTTGATTCTTCAGGTTTGTATTCCACTATTTGTCTTTGTTTCTTTCTAACATCAATACAACTCTAGATCTGCCTGCCGGCCAGATGCCAAGGAATCCGATACACCTCCTTCCCCCCCCCTGCGCGTTCCCGCTTCATCTTGAACCTGTGCTTCCGTCTCAACTTTCTGTGCACCCGCTCGTCACTCTTGAGTCTTTCTCCGCTGAGCACTTGGTAGCAGCTGATACAGGGCCTCAAAGCTCTTGTGATCTGTCGGCCACTCGTTCTCCCACTCGTCCGGCACAAACTTGGGCCTGCCCACCACATTGGGCATCGACCACAGCGGCTTGACGCCATGCCCGCCATGGTAGATGAAGTCGATGCGGTCAGGTGGCTCCTGCGACTCCGGATGCACCGGCGACCAGGTGAAGGCGGGGCTCCGCACCGGGTCGGGATGCAGCTCGCGGAACGTGTCCTTGAGTCCGGCCTCGAGCGGGTACTTGGACGTCGGCCACTCGTAGAAGCCAACGCCGCAGTGCGCGTCCTTGGTCGCGTCGATCCAGTCCAGCTGCGACGGCGCGTTGAAGTCGCCCGTCAGGAACACAGGCACCTTGTCGGCGTTGCGGACGAGCTCGGCAATCGCCGCGGAGATGGCCATGATTTGGGGAGTACGGCCGGATTTCGCCTCCCGCTGGGTGACTTGCTCGGCCGTCATCTTGCTGAAGCAAAAGTCGTAGGGCCCGTACGGGTCGTAGCCGAGGTGCGCCGTATAAAAGATGATTTCGCTCTCTTTTCCGTCCAGCTGGATGCGCACGGCGTCTGCCGCGTCGTCGGCGTCGAGATGCTCGACAATCGGATAGCGGGAGAGGATGGCCTTGTCGCCCTTGTCGTGGTGGTAGTAGCCCAGTGCCTTGGCGAGGCGCGTGCCCGCGTCGCCAGGTTTGACCGTCTCCTGGAGGCCAATCACGTCCGAGTTGGTACTTGCCAGGTAGCTAACCTGCTTATAGTGGCTGTTGTGGACAAATTCGCCGCCGACCCAGATGTTCATTGTCGTCACTTTGAGCTGGTCGACCATGGGCGAGCCAACGGCCACCACAGGAATGCTGACCTGTAGAGTCTTCTTGGAGCCGTTTTCAGCCGTAGCCTCCACCACGACATCCGTTCTCCCGCGATCATCCGTGGCGGGCGTGCCCGAGATGAGACCGTCGCTGCCGACCTTGACCCAGCCAGACTTGGACGAGTCCAAGACGAGCTTGAACCTGGGCGGCCGCAGACGGCCTTTGACCAGACCACCCACACGCGCCGAGAACGATTCCTTTTCTCGTGCATTTTGCGTCGTAAAGTGGCTCACTATAAACTCAATAGGGCCCGTCTCGCCACGATTCAGTACTGTGACGGGGCCGGCGAGCTTATCGTAACCGTCCCTAGCGAGGAACCAGGCCGTGTACTCGCCAGGCTCAGCGTAGGCGGGCTGGATCTGGACGGTGCCGCTGACCTGGGGCGCATAAGTCCAGTAGAGGTAATCGGTACTCTGATCGGCCTGGTCCGGGTCGCAGCCCTTTGGGTAGATGGCAATCCAGTTTGTCTTGTTAGGCGACGTTGTGCTGTACTCGAAAGCGAACGCGGGCTTGTCACTGTCAAAATGGAGAGAGCTGACCGAGCTGGAGGCACTGGCGGCGCTGGCCTGCCAGGTCAATGAAGCCGGTACCAGCACGGATACGAGCGTCCAAAACTGCATCGTAAACGTCTTGAGGTTGGAAGAATCGAAACTTGGAGGTCCATCGGGGCGTGGACGAAGGGCACGGACAGAGGTATTTATGCGATTGGACTTGTCCTCGGCTCTCTACTTCCGTCTCCATTGTATTATCGCGTTCGCCTCCCGAGATACACAAAAACTTCATCGTAGGCAGGCAGCCAAGGCCTTGTCGTGGAGACGTGCTTGTACCTATGTGGAAGGCTCTCAGACCCGTCTTGGCGAGAAGACGGGTTCATTATCCAATAATTTTGGTCTCTAGTTCAACGTGCAGTCGCAAGTAATAGCCGCTTTCCATCCGGACTATTCGAGCAATCAAGACAATATTCTCGCTATCGACTATGTCTATTTCTATTATTTACGTCTCGGGGTGGTTCTCCCGCTAGTTTCTAGTGTGACGCGCGTGAGCATGACGCAACAAGGTATAAAGTACTGAGGTAGAGTAGTAGATTAAAGGAAGTAGGTTTCTTTAGTTACACTAACTATTACTTTCGAATTAGGTAGTTCTATTAATAGAAAGTAACCAAGTTACTTGCTATAATTCAGACTCTAGGTTAGGAGATTTCTCTTTATATACGCCAGCACCAAGAGACTGTAACTTCTACGCTCACAAAAGTGTCAGTGCCGACACGGACTCGACAAGCTACTTGCACATTGCAAGCTAGCAGGGCAAGGCACCAATTCAGAGCACCGTCATGGAAAAACGGAACTGGATCCGCCGTGTAATTCTGTGGAAAGACACAATGACTGGCCAAAGGGTTTAAAGTACCCCGCTTGAAAATAGAGTTCATCATTGTATCTGTAGATCCGTTCCACCGCAGGGAACACCACAGATCGAGAAAAGACTGAGCAAGTTGGCAAGTTGACATCAATTACGGAGTAGGGTGACATCGATTATCGTAGCTTGGCAGCGACGTCGTTGCCAGACCATGGGCGGTCAGTGGTTTATCGCGCAAATGTTCGGCCGCTCTGAGAGGTTTTATTCATTATTATACAGCCAGGTGCCAGCTGTCAGTGGGCTGTGAGGCGTATATCTAGTCCCAGACAGGCAGCTTACGCGTCTATGTAGCTAGTGATAGAGGGTTGTATATGAGATTGGAATTTGCCATCGAGTGGCCTCAGATCGTTCCGTGGAGCTGCGTGTCAGAATTCGGGAACACGCAGCAGTCGGCATTGCACTTGCTGGCTGAGATCAGCAGTCGAGTGTTGGCTCCGAGATGCAATGTGGGAGCTGGTGTAAGCCGGCGGTACCCGCCCCTAGGTGGGCATTGAGCCCAATTGTATCGTGCCTCGTCATAGATGTGAGCGTGCCATTTGGCTCGGCGCCAGAATTGTACCTGCTCTGTGCTTCAATAGGGTCATGACTCGTGTTGGCTCAGAGGGTCTCCCGTCAGCCATTTGTAATGGTTACGGGCTTTCCCCTCGCTCAAATTGTGTGCACACACTCGGCATGGACCCTTGTCCAGCGGCAGTGCTGCTAACTTGAAGACTGTCCATCACATGTCAGTGTCGCAGCAGCCGCATGTAGACGAATACTGATAGACGTATTTGAAAAATAGACAGGCTTCTCTGGCATATAGAGATATTGCAGCGGCCGGATATTCTTCACTAACCGCTTTGCACTGTGTTTCGGGCTCGAAATTAGATAGAAATTCTAGATGAGAACCTACCCTGTAAGGCTGTGGCTTTTAATCAGCCCCTTTCTCCAGACCGCAACCTCATGTTATTTTTAGCTGGCAGCAGATTGGATTCTTGGCTGTTCGGGCAACCGGCGCAAGAACATGGCACCACAGTGGGCTGTCGCCAATATCCGTGTCTTTTTAAAAGGACGACATTGAATCAGCAAATACGCGAGGCCGTACTGGTACAAACTCACTCGGGGCAAGATGAAATCCAGGATTTGCCAATCAGGGGCAGATTAGCAACCTTATGCATGAGGTTAGAAAAAAAACGAAATAGATCAGACAGAGTACCTGCAGCAAGTGGTATAGCGAGCAGGAAGGAAAAAATCAATGAAAAGTAAGGAGAAAATATATCGTGGTGATTTCGGGGTAGATGAAGCGAAAGTCGGGAGATTTTACTAGCACAAATGTGGGGTGGTGCGTGCATAATTCAGGCACAATTCAGGGACATCTAAATACTCCGTAGCTGATCTAGGAACCGTCAGGGGAAATCAGGCATAAATTATAATCTCCACCCTCGCAACGTCGGCAAGCCAATCCCCTCGACGTCCCTGATTTTCAGCCTCGAGGACTTACCAAGGCCGGAATGGTGGCAGAGGCAGTGCATGCTTGTCTCAAATACGGCAGCTCCCTGCATATTTTTGATTATTTTTCTTTTGTATCCGTAATAATGAATACTTCGTAAATGGCGCTGAAAAGGTCATTCTTCGCGTCTCTCGGCGCCAACCTCCAGGGGTCGTGAATCACGTGGATCCCGGGCTGTACACGTCTTGTGCTGCCTCACCTCCATTTTGCTTTCTTCATTCATTCTTCCTCATCCTCTTTCGTTTCATTCCGTCGTTTCCTCCTTTTTCCGTCTCTGCATCATCCCACTACGCCGCTTGTTCTTCAACGCGGCTTCGTCACTCATTTGACAAAGCAGACCTTTTCCCACACTCTCTGACTCTCGTTCTCATTAAAATACCGTCGACGCGATCGATTCTCTAGCAAACAACCGTAGCCATGCATCTGACTTCCACTCTCCTCGCCTCGGCCGCCGCCGTCGCCTCGGCCGCCGCCAACAGCAACTACCTCGGCTTCAACTCGGGCTCTACCCTCGCCGACCGCTCCGCCAAGTTCAAAAAGGACTTTGTGGCCGAGTTCAAGACAGCCCAGGGTCTCGTCGGCGCCCCTGGCGACTTCAACGCCGTCCGCCTCTACACCAACATCCAGGCTTACTCCACCGACGACCCCATCTCGGCCTTCGAGGCTGCCATCGAGACCAAGACTTACCTGCTCCTCGGAATCTGGGCTTCGGGCGCAGACAACATCAGCAAGGAGCTGAGCGCCCTGAAAAAGGCCGTCGACACGTACGGCTCCAAGTTCACCGACCTCGTCATTGGCATGTCCATTGGCTCCGAGGATCTCTACCGCAACTCCCAAACCGGCACTAAGAACAAGGCCGGCCTCGGTGCCGACCCTGATGTCATCCTCGGCTTCATCAAGGACTACAAGAAGGCCGTCGACGGCGGAGCCCTCGCCAAAGTTCCCGTCGGCCACGTCGACACCTGGGACGCCTGGACCAACAGCAGCAATAAGGCCGTCATTGACGCCGTCGACTGGATCGGCGTCGACGAGTACCCCTACTACGAGAGCGACAAGGGCAACGACATTAAGAATGCCGGCAAGCTCTTTGACAAGGCCTACGACGCTACCATTGCCGTCGCCAACGGCAAGCCCGTTTGGGTCACCGAGACTGGCTGGCCCGTCACGGGCGAGAAATGGGACGAAGCTGAGCCCTCGGTCGAGAACGCCAAATACTACTGGGACGAGATTGGCTGCCGTCAACTCTTTGGCAAGACTCCTACCTTCTGGTACAACCTCCGCGACTCCAACCCGGACAACAAGATGAAGTTTGCCATTACCAAGGACCTAAGCACCACCCCCCAGTTCAACCTGACCTGCCCCGCCACCTTTGACACCGACAGCAGCTCCTCATCCTCGTCCTCGGCTTCCTCTTCTTCTTCCACCTCTGGCTCTAGCACTGCCACTTCTCGCTCTGAGAACTCGTCCACCTCGGCCTCGGTCCCAACCAGCACGAGCTCCCCTGGCTCTGGCTCCGGCTCCGCTCCCACCCCAGGTTCAGGCTCTGGCTCGGCCAACGCAACCTCTGGTTCTGGCGCTGGCGTCAGCGCAGCTAGCAGCGGTTCGGCTCGGCCCAGCACCGTCAACAAGGACTCTGCCGCTGGCAAAATGGTTACCTCGAGCTCTGTCGCTGGTGTGCTTGCCCTCGTCGGTGCCTTCTTCCTGCTGTAAGCGCGACCAGGTCACTCTAATTGTGCATGGGCCAGCTAGTCAGTACTGCCCGTAATTTGTTGTGTCCTTGCTGGTCAGATATGGACGCGGGGAGACTTGTACTTGAATTCCATAGACGCATCGATTAACATTTTTTGCACCTTGCACCCTTTCATTGTGTTTTAATCTTGGCCGTGGATTTGGCCTGGCATGCATTGGCCATCTAACCATCCCGCTAGATCGCCCACTCTTACCCGCATCCGTCTCCATCAACAAGATAAACTTGGATTTTGCCCCATGAATAATATATCGGTGCTTCTCATATATAGGTCCCGCATTTCTGCGTTGGCAGCTGTCAAGGCCAATAAAAACTACCAAACCACGCAGGCTGATGCGAGACCAACACATCGAGGCACGCCGACCTACATTAGCGTGGATCTGGAAAGCTTCTGAATCGTCACTACGTTGTTCATGGTCGCGAAAGTTACGCGGGGTAAACTACGAGATAAACAAACAGACCCAAAGTATGTGCTTCGAGACCGTTCTGGATTCAACCACGGATTTATAAAGCTGTCCATTGAGAAGTGCACGAGTTTGTACCCTGCCACTGGCTTGGAGTGAGCTTCATTGTTTTACTCTGAAATGGCAGTTGAACGAGTATCGGTAACTCGTAGCCGTGCTGTCGCTCTGCTTCATGCAGAAACAGCCCATACACTTTGTTTATTATCAACAATAGTGATGCTACGTTGTCATCGCATTGCTGCTCTGCTCGGCATTTTGAAGTGCTGAAGTGGTCACTACTGAACGAGACCTTACGATAGTGACTGAGAAAGGCTTACCAAGAAGAACAAGTACACAAGAAGACACTGGCTCGCTCAGAGCTATAATGAAATACAACAGGAAGGTTCGTAAAAGTGTGCAAAGGGTTGACGAGTCCCAGCCCTCCAGCCACATTTGTTGTCTCTCGAGCTAGTTCATCTCGACCCCTTTGCCGTTCAACTATATTCAGGAACACCGAGGTACATGTTCAAGTTGCCTGACTGCTAAGACTTGAACGGACAAGCTCGTCAACCTTGTCCATGAAGCTTCACTAGTGAGGATACATGAAGATACACGCTCCAAGATTTAGGACTGCCTCCAAGGTATATAAGACGCTAGGTCAGCGCGTCTGACTACCGCAATTTTTCGCAGTTTCCCATGAACTTGTGCCATTTCTCAACATCAATATGCCTGCAATGCTCAGTATCCAAGGGGCCGTGTGCCTGGCCCTCGCCACCGCCAAGCCCCTCAACATTGGCGACACCACCACCACCACCACCATTGACGTGCTTATGCCCACCGACGGTCCCGACGTGTTGCCGCTGCTCGAGCTTGACCCGGCCAGCCGCGTGCCTGTGACCGTGGCCACCGGCATCGCGCCCGAGGTGGAGGCCCGCAGGCGCCTGTCTCTCGCCACGGCGCACGGCGGCGCTCTCGACCTGCCCGCTGCTCCCCCCGCACCGACCGACGGCGTGGCCACGGCCGACAGCGCGCGCGTCACCGTCGTCAACCACCACGACATGGCCATCACCACGGTGCTCGTCACGGGCGAGGGCGACGAGCCCGAGGGTAACGTGGGGGCCGGCAGTCTCGAGAGAGGCGAGTTCGGCATCTTTACGGTCAAAGAAGGCTGGAGTGGCCGCGTGGCTTTGAACGTCGCGGGAAGGTGAGTTTGGCCAGACCAACGAGGAATGAACCGCAGGGAGTTGACGGCTAATATGGGACAGTCCCGTAACCATGGGTGACGAGTCCCTGATTGAGGGCAGCTTCACTGACCAGGGCCACGCCGTCATAGGCGACATTAACGTGAGCTACGTGTAAGCGATTTTCACTTGCCTTTTTTTTTCTTCTTCTTTTTTTTTTTTTTGCGTCATTGCAGGACTAACACGCTTGTCCGTAGGGATGGCTTCACGGTCCCTGCCCTCTGCTGGTGCAACGAGAACGGGCGCTCGGCTGGCTGCTCCAAGGACCTGCACAAGCTCATGGAATGCCCTGTATGTATAAACTCTGCGACGTTTTGAACAAAAAATGTGGCATTGCTAACCCGTATCCGCCAAAAGACCCCCAACGGCCACGGCGCGTGCAGGAACCCCAGCCGCGGCCTAAACGTGTCGGAACCGACGGCTTTCTTCGAGCCCTGTTTCTATCAGGGCGGCGCGTACACGTTTGACTGGGACCACGAGGCCAACTCCCTCAACGGCTTCTGCCCGGACGAGCAGTACACCTGCTGCATCGGTGAAGTCTGCCACGCATAGAGGGAGAATGGCGACGGTTTTTTATGGATATATATCAAAGACAACGCATGTATACGGCTATGCCGAGTCTTATAAGTCGAGTAATGAAGGAAAGGTGTGCAAGAAGAGTAGTGCTGAGACGACGTGTCAAAACCAAGTTGCCTAATTGCGTTTTTTCTTGGTATAATTCGACGAGGGAAGTAGTAAAAACTGTCAATTAATCTGCAATGCCGCTTCACTTTTCCCTCAATTGGAACGATTGCCATGCTGCTGGGAGACTGGAGATTCGAGTGCTCTTGAGCAACGAGAGAGGGAAATATGAGAAAAAAAAAAGGGTCACAATGAGAATGGTTGATGAAATTTAACATGTGATATATATAAGTTGATGTTTGGAGTCGTTGCGATCCGCGGTGGCTGGGACAGCTGAATTTGGAGTAACTAGGTTGTGACTCACACAAATACTCAAGGAACTAGATGAATACTACCTGCGCGCAATGAAAACGCGTCAACATAGTTCAAACTCAACAGACCCTGTGCGTTCAAGCTTTTCAACTTTCCCAAACTAGCATTTTGCCCAACCATCGCTAGCTCTCTGGTCGAACACTTGGTCCATGGATACTTTGTCGGCCAATGTCCGATACTCCCACTTGACGTGGAACTGCCCACTGTCAGCATCATCCGCAGAACACCTGCTGCACAAACTTGAACTCGACGCCGAAAAGACCATTGTCGATATCGGGTGCGGCTGGGGCGAGCTCCTCCTGCGTGCAGCCAAGACATCAGGTACTGCAGCTGTTGGTGTTGACACGGATGCCCATCTCCTCGCGCGCTGCAAATCAAGCGCGGACCAGCAGAACATTGAGATTGAACTCGTCAATATGGCAGGCCGGGAGTGGAAAGACCAGCGCGACCGCGCAGTTTGCATTGGGTCGTCGCATGCGTTTGGCGGGACGCGACAGATGCTCGAGCGCCTGGCCACGATTGTCCCGCAAGGTCGGGTACTGACTAGTAGGGGACATGTGCTGGGAGAGGCCGCCGTCGAAAGAGTGCGTGGACGTGCTTGGCGAGGAGGTGCTGTGCCTGAAGAGTATTGTGGCGCTGTGTAGGGAGACGGGCTGGAAGCTCGTGCATCTGGAGACGGCGACGCAGCAGGACTGGGACGTATTCGAGTCTGGCCATCGCGCAGGGGCGAGGGAGTGGCTTCTCATGAATTCAGATGATGCAAATGCCGAACGGGTGATGGAGGATCTGGCCAAAAGGGAGGATGGTTATTTCGGTGCGTACCGAGGGCAGCTGGGATTCGTTTTTGCGCTTCTGGCTAGATAATCATGCAGACATGCACAAAATGACGGTGAATAATGTCCCGCGCCGCAGTGTCTATAGTTATATCTGTTTGTATGCGGCCATGGACGAATACTATTACTCAATGAAACTTGAAATGCCTCGCAGGGCTATTGTATAGTCCCGCCTACGAGCACTTGTGAACAGTGACAGAGCGCCATTTTGGCGTGTCGACGAAAGTCGAGTTGACCATGACCTCGGTGACTGCAACTGGCTTCAAAAAGAGATCAATCTTCTTGTGACCGACACTCGTACCATTCGACAGCAAGCTCCAACCCTCCGGAGCGTCCTTTCCCTGCCTGCCCCAGACCTGGTATGTGCGAATGACCTGGCCGTCTGTCTGGTCCTCCATGAGCACGACGCGGTCAATCTCGGCGGGCTTGTCAAACCTCAGCCTGTAGACGCCCCGCGCCTCGTCGCGCCTCTCGCACGACGACGGCTGCACGGCGTGGTCGTCGTAGCACTGCCGGATAAAGTCGCCGAGCTCCTTGTACCGCGCGACGTGGGCGTCGGGGATCAGGCCCCGGCGGTCGGGCGTCATGTCGAGGGCGAGCACGCAGTTGCGGCCGACCGTCTCGTGGTAGACCTTGATGAGCTCCGCGAGCGAGCGCAGCGGCGTGTCGACGCCAAAGAACCAGCGGTCGCCCGTCTGCAACGTCGTGTCGCACTCAGAGGGCGTGAACCAGGGACTATCCGACTCGCCAGATTTCGTGAGGCCGCTGTACGCCAGGTAAGCTGGGAAATGGTTCCTTACAAGTGAGGGTAGGTGAGAAGCCTTACGTTGACCAGTTCTCCTCCTCGGCATGGCCAAGCTCGTTACCGATCCAGCGGACTATGATCTATTAGAAAAAGAAAAGGCGACTATAGCCCGTGATTGTGGAACATACTTGAATTATCCGATACACAGGAACCGTCGTCCTGGCAGCCGTTAAAGATGACGGCGTTGGGCTGTGCCTTTTGCAGCAGGGACTGAAGGCGGTCTTTCTGGTCGCCACTGTATCCGCCATCAAACCAAATCTGTCCCTATTAGTCAAGCCACGTCCCTTGAAGCTTTAAATTGTTTTCTTTCTTCATCTCACCTCAGTCAAGTTGCCGTATTTGCCCCACAGCTCTTGGAGCTGCTTAAAGACGATATCGTTGTAGACATCGGTGGTGATGCTGAGCTGGCCCGGCCCGGCCGGGACGTTGCGGACATGCGCAGACTTGACATTGAGGTAGTTGTTGACAACAACGCTGTAGTAAAATCCATGCCCAAACCCATACTTGCTCGTGGACTCGACGAAATTCTCCACCACGTCTTTGCCTCTGGCGGGAGATTGGGCAATCGTGTAGCCGTACGGGACCGTCTGCCCAGCAGTGTTCTTGAAGCTGACTTTCGTGGGCCAGGTGGTGAAGCCGCAGTTGTGCTTGGCGACGAGCGTGGCGTACTTGCCGCCGAAGCTCTTGATGGCCTCCATCCACTGGTCCGTGTCCAGCTGGGCCGGGTCGAAGAGGGACCGCGGGGGCACCAGGGCGGGGTCGCCGTTGCAGCCGTCCTGCGCAATGTAAGTGGCCATGTTGAAATGAATCAGGCAGCCCATCTCGCGGTCCTGAAATGCCAGCTGCTCCTTGGTCGGCAGCGCAATCTTGGAGCCGTCAATGGGGGAAATGCGCCACTTGCCGGGTGGCGCAGGGCCGCCGGCGCCGTCCCGGGTCCGCAGGCCATGCGCCGCTACCGAGATCAGGGCCGTGATGAGTCCAGCCGTCGTCTTCATTGCTTCGAGGTAACGGGGATGCCTCAGGCTGTGTATGAAAATATGGATCGGACTGGGTGAGAAAAGTGTGAGGAAGAGTTTTGTTAAAAAGACGTTGCGATCAAGCTTAGATAGCGAGGGAACATTGTCGGCTTATACACTGGATCACCGAGTGACATTGATAAATAACCCAGAAATATCCGCCGGGTCATGCTCACGGGAGGGAGCGACTAGTCCTTATCACTTCAAATCAGCAATCCAGTGAGGGGAAATTTAACCGTCGGATGGAGATAGAGCATGCAGGCATTGTTGCATCTACAATGGCGTCACGCTGACTACACTATTAGACGGCACCTTTGCAATGACGGGCTTACACGGTGCTGGGGACCAGGGTTACAGCTCCAAGCTCCCGCGGCGACGGCACCACCACCAGCGATCGGTGGGTGCTAACGGATGAGTACAGATAAATGCCGACGGATGCGTATTAGTTGCATGCACAGTGTCATCCCGACATGAACGTAGAGGTCAGGGGAGACGGCAGCCTGCCAAAGAAGAATGAATGAATGAATGAATGAATGAAAGTAATGATATTTATCAGGTCGTTAAGCATCCATCTTACAAATCAGACACTGCTATAGAACAAAGGGAAAGGGGTATCGTTTAAATGTTCTTGGAGTTTGCAGCAACCATGTTGCGGACAGGGAACTGAATCCAGGCGGGCAGACTGCGGAATCCAGTGATGAAGGACAATCTCTCGGGACAGACAACCTGAGCACCCTTGCAGGCAAAGACCTGGTCGGTGAGCTGGCGTGCGACGTCGTCGCTGGTGAGGAGGCGAATACCACCCTTTTGCAGCTCGCCGCTAAACTTGGCGACGAGGGGCGTGGCGACAAAGTTGGGGTGGACAACGGTGGTCAGGACGCCAGTGGCGCCGTGAGTGTTGCGCAGCTCAGAGTTGAGCGACTCGTGGAAGGCGAGGGCGGCGGCCTTGGTGGCCGAGTAGTCGGCGCCCTTGGCGAGGGCGACAAACGAGGCCATGCTGGCGACGGTGACGACGTGGCCCTTGTTGACCTCGATCATGTGGGGGACAAAGGCCTGGCACGTGTACCAGTGGGAGATTGCGTTGACGGCAAAGACCTTGTTGAGGGTGGCGGGGGGGATCTCGAGGATGTTCTTGGGGACGGTGATGCCGGCATTGTTGATCAGGATCGAAGGGTGGCCGTACTCGGCGCGGACGGCGTCGGCGGCCTTGTTGACAGACTCCGGGTCGGTGACGTCGCACGTGAAGTAGCGGACGTGGCGGTGGCCCTCGAGGCGCTTGGGCAGGGGCTGGACGTCGAGGATGGCGCACCGGACGCCCCTCGCCGTGAGCTGCTCGACGACGTTGAGGCCGATGCCGCTGCAGCCGCCGGTGACGACGGCGACCTCGGCGGGCCAGTCCCAGCCCTGGGCCTTTGTGAAGCGCCACGCGTTGGACGCGGCCGAGTTGAGCACCGCGTTGACGCCCTTGACCAGGCCCCAGCCAAAGACGACCTTGAGGGCCAGCTCGACCGTCTCGGGCTTGAGCTTGGCCGCCTTGTCGCCGCCGACAAGGGACAGGCGCCGCACGATTTCGGCCTGCAGGTCGGCGGGCGCCTGCGTAAAGGCGAGAAGCGCGGCGCCCGTGACGACGGGGCTCGTGAGGAGGCGGGCGAGGGAGCCAAGCGCCTGGACGGGCGTTGACTCGAGGTAATGAATGAGCGTCATGGCGGCGGGCCGCGGGGGGGATGTCGAGGCGGAGCGAAGGGCGATTGACGGTATCACGGCTGGGAATAAACAGAAAGAAGAAGCCAATTGTCAAGGAAGAAGAAAAGATGAAAAAGAAAAAAAGGTAGGAAAATATTTAAATATTGAAAAAGACTGACGATGGGCCGGATTTAGGAGGGGCTTCGTTGCTCTGATCCTCGGCTTGATGCTTGTGTCGGCTGGGGTTTCGCTGGAGAACCGATGCGCTAACTGGATTGGGCCGAATGGGGCGATTTACGCGTAGATTCGATTTACAGGGCTCTTCAGGGGGCATCTTCACCATAGTTTCTGCCTTTTTAGCACGTTCTCAGGGAGCTACAGCGCCAGGACCACTGGAAATTGGGGAGGCCGCCTGTGCCGGTAACAAGCAAGACAGTTGGTCCCGGGGGGGGGGGATTCGTACAGTGTATTCTCTAAAAGTATCTCCGTTGGTTGACAGATGGACATGTTGACTTGAATACTACCGTTTGTATGTGCAATTCAACAATATAATTGACCTGTCTTATTATTACTCAACCGTCGGGGGACGACCAACCTTCGGGGCCGGGCCAACCAGCGAACCCGGCAGTTCGCCCGAGGGCCGCCGCCAACACACGTGTAACACCCATCTTGCCGTGCACCGTGCGCTTGACGATACGAAAACCCAAACCCAGCCTGCTTGCCTGACATTTCTGCACAATGAGCAGATATTTCCTTGTTAGACAAGCACAGCGTCATTGTCCAACAACTCGAGGCACCTTTTCTTTTCCCCCTTACTCTCGTCCTTTGCGGCAACACGGCAATTCAAGGCATCCAGGAGCTCGCGCTGTACTGCTCCATTGTGAGAATTCTTGACGTATTGGGGGCGTAATCACATGCATCTGCCAAGTTATTTGCTTGCTTGACAACGGTCGTGGCAGGTTGACAGCCTACAGGTTGCGGCTGAATCATGCACACGCCACCCGACAGTTGGACCTGACAGCTCTCTGTGCCTACCCAATGACGGCATAACAGACCAACTATCCATTTGTTGCTCGTGATCAACAATGCAAGCCCTTTCCCTCCTTCATTCAATCAATCATCCAATCACGCTTTCATCTGATTACATTCCACGCTAGTATCCGAAAGTGCACACAGTTGCAGTCGACCAAGTCTAGTTGTTGGCTCTTTATTATTGGTACGTTGGCACGGGACTACCAATATTAAATCAATAGTGACTAGACTGCTGCGAAAGCACGCAGCTACATTGACTTTATGCATTGGTGCCAAATATCGAACTTCAATCGCAATGTACTCGCCGCAGAGGCTGTCGACCCTCACGCACAACAAGGTGGCAGCTGCCCTCTTGTCAAAGACCACCGACATGTCATTCTACTCAATTTGGCCACCGGGCAGAATTTCAAGTTGTGTCAAATCTTTGACTACGAGTCACCTCGTCCGATTGATCTGTTGCAGGGGCGGCCTGTCTTTATGAGCCCACAGACAGCATCTACAGACCCTGCATGTTTGGCCCTCTTTATCCGGCTTTACTAGAACCTAGCCTGTCATTACATTTTGACTTTATTTTTTTCACCAAGCAGCCTTCCATCGTTGAAGCCAAGTACCAAAAACTCGTACGAATAGCCCCATCCTATTGATCAATCAAGGCCCCACCTAGTATTTCGAGCTCGGCCCTGTCAGGTGCTGAAACTGTCACCACCATCAACCACGGACCTGAATCCACCAGTCTGCCGTTCAAAAGACAAAGCACACACATTGCCGTGAAAATTCTCATCATCTCATCTCTACTCGGTACCTCATCACTGCTCAGTACCTCATCACCGCTCAGCATCAATCAGCTTCCGCAGCCACGAGAACAATTTCCACTTACCCCAGCTCCCAGCTCTGGTGGGGTGTGGACTCTCCAAACAGAGACAGCCCGCGGCCCCCAAAGGCACACTAGTCAGTACACAGGCCAGGCTTCCAAGCCGCATCAATCGAGGCCCATCTGATTCGGCGTCATCATCGCGCAGCGATCCGAGGCGGCTCTCCCATCGTCGAGAATCACCGCCATCGTGGCTCCCTCATGACGCATGTCAAGGCTGGCCAGCGGCGCCGTGCCAAGGCGCCCAAAGTCCGCACCGGCTGCCGTACTTGCAAGTGAGTACAAGCCCGGTTGAACAAACAGCGCGAGAGCTCCAATTTGCTTTGAGCTGAATGATCCTCCACCCCAAGTCAAGTACCAGTCGCTAACGAGATGAGCCTATAGAAGTAAGGCGATCAAAACCTGCCTGTCAATTGCAAAGCTCATTCACCAATGAGCCGACTATTGCTTCCGCGAGAATACACTGACACAAGTCTAGTCCGCCGCGTCAAGTGCGACGAGGGCCGCCCGGCCTGTAAGAGATGTAAGCCCAGACACATCTTTTTTCAAACTCGATAAATCTCGCATTCACTAATAGCTTGAAATAGGCACGTCTACCGGTCGCACATGCGATGGCTACGGTCCCGTAATCGCGGCCACCCCGTCGCCGCCGGCCACACTCTCTCACGCCAAGTACTCGGGCCAGGAATGGCGGTCCTTTCAGTATTTCCACGAAAAGACGCTGAAGCAGCTGTGCACATTCTTCCCTGACGACTTTTGGACCTCGTACGTGCTCAAGATTGCCAATACTGAGACAAGTATATGGCACTCCCTCATTGCGCTCTCCTCGTACCACGAGCTCTTTTCTGAGCAGCGCATGCCGCATCAGCAGGTCGAAGACCGCTTTGCGCTGCATCAATACAATTCCTCCATCCAGCAAGTTTTGAGCATGGAAAAGAGCTCCCAAAGCGCCCATATACAGCTTGCGTCGTGTATACTGTTCATATGCGTCGAGGTAATAATTTCGTTCTTGCCCCTGTTGCGCGCCCACTAACGAACAGACACGACAGACGCTTCGCGGACAAATTGTCCAAGTCGTCAGACTCGTAACCTTGGGATATCGAATATTGCAAGCAGAAGATGCCTTGGATAAAACGTTTCGTCCGCCTGCGCCGGACGCATCAGACAGACGAAAACTCTTTGCTCTAGCCCGCAACTTTCTGAGTCAAGTTGTCTGCCAAATATACATTGCAAGTATCATGGCAACCTCACATCTCACACTTGGTCTCTGGCACTAATGATGGCTAGCTTATAAATGACCTTGATCCTGATGTCAATGCCATCGCCGCCAACATTATTGAGAGCGGCCATGGACCCGGCCCTCGCGGCTACCGCTTCAATACAACCACCGACGCGCAGTCCGTTTTCAGCAGCATCCGGCTGCATTTTGACAAGTACGAAGAGGGAGCCATCGAGATTGCGCGATTCAACCTCGCCGCATGGACTCTAGCCTTTGACGCCTTCAAACGCACCATGCCCGACCACCTCGTCACGCCTTCCGAGCGCCGCACCATTGCGCTCCTCGAGCTGCGCCGGCTGTACTTTGCCGCCGAGCTCTCCGTAAACATTGTTCGCGGGCCCGTCGACCCCATGCTCTGGGATGCCCACCGCGAGACCTTTGTCAAGATTCTGGCCCTTGCGGATATTGCTCTGGCGAGCGACGACGACGGCGACGACGACGAGGGCGGTGGAAGTCAGCCTCACTTCCACATGAACACGGGACCCGTGCCTGTTTTGTATGGCTTGGTGCAGAAATGCCGCGATCTGGATCTTCGGCTGCGCGCCATCCAGCTTCTCGCATCGCAGAACCGCCAAGAAGGCATCTGGAGCAGCAGGGTGGTTCTGGGTGCTGTCCTGCGTCTCGTGGCACTTGAACAACAGGGGCTGGTGAATCCCACGACATGTGCCGATATTCCCCGTGAGAACCGGGTCATTACTATCAAAGTCGTCGAAAAAAGTCCTGGTGACTACACGGTGGGATTCGAGCTGCAGACCGGGTGGCACTGGGAAAAGGCGAGCACATTCTTACCATGAAGCATATTTGTGTCTAGGAAAATGTTGTGGTCCGCTGTCAAGTACAAGCCTGTATATTACGTGCATTATAAAATATACAACAGTGTCACCCCTTGTGCACTGGGTCTAATTTTACATAGTTTTGTGACAAAAGTCCAAACGCCAGTGTCGAGTGAAGAAAATGGTTCAAGGGCCGCATTTTACCTCGCTCCATCAACATATCAGCTTATAAAATACTTTCCATCGCGGCCAGTTTGCCTGCTCTTCCTTTTCCTGTTCTATTAATATGGGCAGATTAAACTGCCGCCGGCCTGTATCAATGTTCAAGTCGTCAATTTTGACGTAGCGCGTCTTGTAATACAGCTTGTGGCTGATGAAGAAGAGAAACACGACCGGGGCGCCCATCCACTTGAGGAAGAAGTTTTGGACAATTTCCCTCGTGGCCATGTTTTCCGAGTTTATCGGTGACGCGCCAACCCAGAACTGCGTGACAATGACTAGGCAGTTGAGCGCGAGCCCGACATAGGAGCCCACGACGCCAAACTGCGCTTGAAAGGGCAGCTCGCCGGGCTCATGCCCGTGCGCGGCCCATGCGCGACGGAAGCGAATGTGGCAGAGACAGATGGAGCCCCAGGTAAAGATGGAAGACAGGCCCGACGCCGTCAACAGCCACTCGAGGACGACGCGTTGCTGCTTGAGATCGGCCAGGTAGGCGAGGAAGCCGACGAGCGCGGCGAGAGAAATGGCCACCAAGGGACGACCTTTGCGGTCGACGTAGCCGAGGACGCGCGGGGCCTGGCGCAGGTTCGCCATGGCGGCGAGGGTGCGCGTGGAGCCAAAGACGGCCGAGTTGCCGACGGACAGGATGGCCACCAGGATCACCGCATTCATCACCGACGGCAGGATCTGGATGCCCGCGGCCTCAATGGCGATGACAAAGGGCGACGTGCTGGCGTCGACGGGGCTCGCGCCGCCAAAGAGCCGGGGGCTGTCGTGCGGCACCAAGAGGCCGACGAGCGTCAGGGCGACGACGTAGAAGAGCGTGATGCGCCAAAAGACCTGCTTGATGGCCGTGGGGAGCGACTTGCGCGGGGCGGCCGTCTCGGCGGCCGCGAGCCCGACGAGCTCCGTGCCGGCAAAGGCAAAGGCCGCCGTGGTGAAGACGCTGCAGATGCCCTTGAAGCCGTTGTGGAAAGCACCGGGCTCGTGCCAGTACTTGCC
This sequence comes from Beauveria asiatica, assembly GCA_038367545.1. Taxonomy (NCBI): domain Eukaryota; kingdom Fungi; phylum Ascomycota; class Sordariomycetes; order Hypocreales; family Cordycipitaceae; genus Beauveria; species Beauveria asiatica. The sequence continues at coordinate 13,732 of JAAHCF010000241.1, read as the reverse complement.
GCCAATGTAGCCGCCGTCGGGTGTGCCGCCGAGGTTGAGGACAATGGCGAGGAGGCTGCGAGCCGAATTGTAAGCATTGCGACAGTAAACATGTAAAAAAAAAATGAAAAAAAAAAAAAATTGCAGAGATTTGCGGTGGAAATGTCCTACATGAAGCCAATAACGGCAATGACCTTGATCATGGAAAAGATGTACTCGGCTTCTCCGTAGCCCTTGACCCCAAACATGTTGATGGTCAGGATGGCGGCCAGGAAGATAGTCACAAAGACGCTTCTTGGAAGAGAATGGTTCCAGTAATCGAGGGTAAGTGAAGCAGCAATAATTTCCAACGGCAGCACCGAGAGCCATTGCAGCGCATAGCTGTGAGAGAAATGTCTGGTCAGTTTCCCGTTGTTGTTGTCGGGCCTGTCCGGGCGTTGGGGTAGGTTAGGCCCAACTAGTAGACTTACTTCCAGCCCATGGCAAATCCCCAAGAAGGGTCTAGAAATCGAGTAGACCAGGATGAAAAGGAGCCTGCAATGGGAAACACGACGGCAAGCTCACCGAGTGCCTGGCAAGTGCAGAAAAGCATGATGCCAACGACCGAAAAGGCCAACAGTAGCGATGCAGGGCCGCCGACGGCCAGTGCCTTGCCACTAGCGACGAACAATCCCGCTCCTTGCAAAAAAAAAAAAAAAAAATTATTAGGGGTTTCATTATTCTCTCTCATTGCCAAATTTTTCCATCACGCATGCTTTGAACGTACCGACCGATCCGCCAATCGCAATCATTTGAAGATGCCTGCCCTTGAGCCTGCGCATCAGTCCTCCCGTAGCCTGCGCATTCTCCACCGTGGCGCTGCGTAAATCATAATACGGCCCGACGACACTCGAGCGCACAATCGTGTCCGCGCCGTCTCTCGAGTAGAATTCCGACTGCGGATCCCGCCGGAAGCCTTGAAAGAAGCGCTCCATCCGCGGCGCAGGCGGGTGTGCCTCGGCCTCGTCGACGGTCGGCTGCATCATCAGGTACCCCGCCGGCGATGCGCGGCCGCCGTCTCTGCTCCGGCGGTGGTCCATATCTCTCTCCTTTTGTGCCTGACGAGCAAAAAAAACGTTTTTACGTTGCGCGGAGCTCTGAAGAACCAGGTGCGAACAATCGCGTGAAGCGATTACGCATCTGTCGCATCGATTCTGGTTGGGAGGTGCTTTGGTTGCCTTGATGCTGTGGTTGTTCTTTTGGATGATGAGTTTGGAAAGCCGACCCCTCCCGCGAATTTGAAGAGAGACGTTGATGAGACATCAACAGTTACAGTCGTTTTACCCCCTTGGTGGTTCAGCGAAAAAACGTGACCAATATGAACTAGTTAGGCAGAGAGTTTGAGCTATTTAGCGCGAGGCGGAAAGGTTTGGGCAATGCCCGTTTTTTCTTCTTCATTGCCGATCATCCTACTGATATGGGCGGGATACACAGACGGCTGACGTGAGCAGGCATTTCTGCGCCAGAGTGTCGGGAAGAAACTGAACAAGACCTTGGCCAGTGCATACAGAAGCTGAAAATGCAACTTGCATTGCCAGATTGATACATTGCAGCAATTATGTAAGCCTGTTTTGTCTTGAATGGTAAACGATTAGTTGCGGGCCCCAGACAATAGCCATAAGATGCATCAAATGGCCAAAGGCGAATGGTTGATCAGGTATGCATCGGCGGGAGGTCAAGAAGAATAAAGGCATCAAGAGGGGTGCCTGAGCAGAATGTAGAAACGAAACAGAAATAAATAAACCCTTGCATCTCCAACTCTAAAAGGCACATCAATGAATGTGCAGGGTAAACACGAAAGGGAAATGAAACACGGAATTTCCGAATTTGTTCTAGGTCATAACTACTAATGGTTACAACCATCTTGATCTACCAAGACGGATAATATACTGTATTTATAAGTTGGTAATTTTATACCAAGAATGGTGCGCCCGAAAAAGCCTCTCTCAGTCCTGGCGGGATTCCAGACAGCAACTAAAGTTGGCTGCATCTTGCATTGTGCCTTTACATGACTAGGCAGACAAGACAGACACCTGCCAAATATTCTCGGAATCATAATCAGCTGCATGCACGTCACCCAGAATTGACGAAATGAGAACCCAAAAGGCAGGTTTTCTCCGCTTCGAACCACCCCTTGCCAAGATAGCTCTATCAGATCTATGGTAATTGTTGAAGGCGATGTAGAAGGGAGGTGTTGAATGCTACACTGGTAACATTCCGTGGTAGAGTGTGGGGCCTGGCTGCTGAAATATCCGGAAATAAATAACCACTTGCATTGACATTACCTACTCGACTTCACAGCCCACCCCCACCACTCTTTGGCTTTTGATTGCAACGCTCGAATATGCAAAGAATAGGCTCGCCGAGTGGCATGTAGAGTTGCCGCGGTTTGGGGTAAAAAAGAAGAAATTCTTTTATTCGGGGGTAACCAGGTGTTAGACAGTTTAGGATTACACACAAGGGTTCTAGTACGCCCGAGGCAGCGACCTTCAGACTGCGCAGATCGGTTTATCCAGAGTCATGGTGCGCTGGAGAGGGCTGGAGCAGGGTAGATGGGAGCAAACACGACCAGACACAAAACATGATAACCGAGGGTCAACAGAAGCAAATGATGCAGCCGGCGCAAGAAGCAATGGGAGAGGGAAAGAAGGACGAATGAACGAAGGAGAAGAAGAAGAAGAAGAAGAAAAAGAAGAAGAAAAAAAGAGAGAGATCCAAGTTATCAGCCAACATAATATATGTAGTCCACATTGCCAGTTTTGCTGGCTCGGTGCTTGACTCTAATATTTATCATCATCATATAAGCTTGAATCGTCTCCGCGTTACAGGCAAATCTCCCAGGAAACTTCCAGTGAAATTTCAGAGTTGAAAAAAGGGGTTGGGATCAATGCCAGGAAGCATCAACATATACGAGCACAGCCCAAACGGAACTAAGCTCGGAACCCCCTTCGCCTCAAGAATGAGCCCCATCGAGTAACTAGGTCGTGAAACCCAGCAATCGCATAACTATCGACCTCGACAAGTATCTTCTGCGCCCGAAACCACCCAGCAAGAGCCACAGGCGTCGGTATACCATCCACCCGCTGTCTGCCAAGCGCACGCTCCTTTCCAGCCCGCACCCGACTCGGACTCGTATCTTCATCCTGTAAGGGTTCGAGCGACGGACTGTTGGGAAGAGACGCATCGGCTTCCAGGCAGGCGAATGTAGCGGTAGACTGGGCATGGTCATTGCTAGAGGCGGCCAAGGCACCGAAGTCAGCCGCAGTGCTTTTATGGCGGCGCGTTTCCGCAGGTCCCTTTTCCGTAAAGGAAAAAGAAGGTGTCCGGGGACTTTCTCCCAAAGCTAGGATAAGAGACATTCCATATGAAACGTCTCTGTGTGTAAGCTTCGACAGCGATCTGTTGAGCGAAGGGGAGATGAAGAAGAAGGGAAAGGAAAAAAAGGATAAAAAAATTTGGAGCTCTGCTTTTCGCCTGGTGCTGTTGTGGGGAGGCTCCGCAGACGGCTGGCGCATGCATTTACAGGGGAGTGTCGCTCTAAGCGGGAGCTTGCTCAACTTCGCGATTTCAGCTAGCAGTCAGGCGGCGGCCTTGTACGAGTCCTACCTGTGCCTCGCACCTCTAGCAACTGCGGCCTATTCTATCTGGCTGCGCTCGATAAATACGTCTTGAGTGGAAACAGTTCAACTTCCAACAACCTTTTGCTCTGCACTCATTCCCGACAAAACTTGACAGACGTGCTGGGAAAAGAAAAATCAATTTGGGTTCGACGCCCTCGAGCACGCGTTCCTCGAAAGCCTCGAGATACGACACAAACCACTGCCCGCTTGTATCGGTACGCGACCCTGCATAAAACAACATGGCGGGCCTTTTTGGAGCCGCGGCCACGTCGAGCACGGCCACATCGAATGCGCTCGGCGATCTCAAGTCCGACGTCGCCCTGAGCGACCCTCCCACCGACACCATCACGGCGCTGTCCTTTTCGCCGGGCCAGAGTCAGCAGGACTTCCTTGCCATCTCTAGCTGGGACAACAAGGTTCGCATCTACGAAATCGCCCCAAACGGCCAGAGCCAGGGCCGCCACGCTTTTGAGCACAGCCAACCCGTCTTTGACTGCGATTTTTCCAAGGTGAGTGGTGCGACGGTAGCACCGACAACGAGGTATCAAGATTGACCGCGTTGCAGGATGGAACAAAGGTCGTGTCCGCGTCGGCCGACAAGAACGTCAAGGTCTGCGACCTAGCCTCGCAGCAGGACATTGTCGTCGGCACCCACGAACAGCCCGTGCGCTCGTGCCGCTTCTTCGACAGCAGCGGCACGCCCATGGTGGTGACGGGCTCGTGGGACAAGACGGTCAAGTACTGGGATCTGCGCCAGCAAGGCGCTGCCGCCAGCGTTCTGTGCCAGGAGCGTGTCTACACCGCCGACGTGCGCGATAACCTCTGCGTCGTGGGCACCGCCGACCGCTACATCAACATCATCAACCTCAAGGACCCGACCAAAATTTACAAGACTCTCCAGAGCCCGCTCAAATGGCAGACAAGGGTGGTTAGCTGCTTCACCGATGCTGCCGGCTTTGCTATTGGCAGCATTGAGGGGCGATGCGCGATTCAATACGTCGAGGACAAGGATTCCACGTAACTCCCACCACCCCTCTCTTACATTCTGGAGCGCCTGCTAACCTTGGTAGATACAACTTTTCGTTCAAGTGCCATCGCGATAATGCCGTCAACAACATTGTCAATGTTCACGCCGTCAACGCCATTTCGTTTCACCCCGTCCACGGGACATTCAGCACCGCAGGCTCGGACGGCACGTTTCACTTTTGGGACAAGGACGCCAAGCACCGCCTCAAGGGCTACCCCAATGTCGGCGGCAGCATTACGGCGACGACGTTCAACAAGAGTGGTAGCATCTTTGCCTACGCCGTGGGCTACGACTGGAGCAAGGGCTACCAGCACAATACGCAAAACTTACCCATCAAGGTGATGCTGCACCCCATCCTTAACGACGAATGCAAACCGCGTCCTTCAACGAAGAAGCGGTAGGGGAAGCCCCGGCGTTGATATGATGTGGCTGAAGTTGCGTTTTCTCATTTTCGCGCAAGAATAGTGACTGTAATGCAGTTTTGATGGATGACTCTGAAGCAGGGAGACGGATGCGCGTTAAAGGAAAGGAGGGTCTCAAAATACCATGAGAAAAGAACCATAGTGTTCTGTATAGTAGTTAGTCATGATTCGGCAAGGCGGCTATATTATAACTGGATTCGCTGTTCTTTTATGAACAAAATTGTGTTGCGCATCAACCATCATTGCTCAGCGTGACCAGCCTTGTGCATCTTTGCTATACACACTTGTGGCGTGTTCCAATACACGGCTGTGAGAGAGGTATAGACACAAGACACGACTCTATCGTCTTTTTTCAGCCTTTGAGAAAGCTACACGGCGACAGATATGCAATCAAGCGACAGGTTTAGTACTGTGGGCTCCTATGCATATAGAAGCAGAAATAATCGGCCGTCGGGCATCCATTAGGCGAATATCCGATGTCGTCTAGAGGTTAGGATCCTGCGCTTTCAAGTTAGATTGAGTGCCGCAGTGGCCGGGGTTCGATTCCCCGCATCGGAGATCCATTCTTTTTTTGGTTATTTTGCCGGCTTTGCTAGCATTCCCTTCCATCTAATTGTTGCATGGGTTTTTCTTTTACTGACGTCTTTCTTGATCCCGTGGTCCTTGTCTCTCCCAAGTACTGCCAAAACCCGACAACTAAAGTGCTGTAATACAAGAAGTCTACTCCAGGATCGGAGTTGCAGCGCAACGCTCAGATTTCGCGTGCCATTGTTTTTAAAGAACAGAGAAACGAAACTAACCATGGAAGTGAGTCAAAAGGTAACCTATCTGCTACCAAGTCTACCAGGTGAAGTTCGTCAAGTTTTGGAGCACCCGCATGCCAGTACTTTGCTCGTAATTTGCCGAGACACTGCACGGTTCGTCGTTATCCACCTCACTCCTGCATTCAGAAATCAAAACCTCTTTTACATCGAAGGAAAAAACAATACTGATGATTATGGCGTGATGTGTTTCACGGTCCAAGCTGGGTATATTAACGACCTAACTGGGCAACACGAGTAGTACTAGACTAGAGTAAAGAGAATAGGGAAAAGTGTGAGAGAAGAGCTCAGGAGCCAAGGTCTTTAGTCTAACGATTCTAATCTCGCTTGTCGGCGCAGCTCGGTCCGAAATGACGGTGCCGACGGCAAGAAAGTCGACCGAGCCTTTTCGGGGTCAGTCCGTTAAAGCATGGCCGCTGGTCAGGCATGCTTCTGACATGGCCAGAAATACGGAAAAGATTTCACGCGGACGACTAGTTTCTGTGGAGAATATAAAGTCGCTGAGTGAATGCAAGCCGCGCTTTGTGTCATACATGCACGTCGGATAGATGCGCAACACTGAAGTTCAATCACGCTGGGGTGATGTGGGGGTACGCGAGTGATGTACTGGAGGTTAATTAATGAACATAATTATAACTTATGCACGGCCTGGCCAGTCACTTCTCACTCCACTAAACTATGGAGTAACATTGAATGTGCGATTGTCCTGTATTTATGGCATGCCGCCAACTCACTAAAAGGCTTTACACTAAACGGGAAAACGATAGACGGCAGTTTTAAGCACGATTTTTATTAGGTCAGTTCTTAAAACTCACAGGGTCTTTGGCTAGCCCGAGAAGCTCACCTGTATTTTAGCAAGCATAGGCCGTCTTACAGCCGAGTAAAGAGACAAAGTTTCACCTGTTAACCACAGAAAGTATCGGTAAACTACAAGTAAGCCGAAACCAGATATAGCCTTGTGTTATAGGCCAGGCTTTCTTTCATGACTCACCATCTTTATAGAAGCCGAGTTATAATTAAGCACCAGTGGATTAAACTTCACCGTGTAACCGCCAAGGTAGCAAGATCTTCTAGTACCAGAAGTCATCTTGGGCTCCACGAAGATGTGAGATGGTGGGCCGCAGGGGTTGTTGGCGTCGATGCACTGGTCCGATGAGTGGGCCATTGGAATTAACCAAAAACTTAGTTGGTCTAGTAAGACTCTCAATGTCGTAACATGTCGCGTGTAATTCCCGATTACATAAACGTCAGGCTGACACTGCGGACAAACTCCAACTGGACCTTTTTTGCTTTCCTTGGCTTCTATTTAAGCAGTACTCTTTCCTGTTCAGCTTTGACCTGCAAGCTTCTGCTCCATCCACGCCGCAGGACCCAAGACGAAGTTGGAACGCCGTTTCTGCGCCAAAGTTTACGCCAAAGTTTTACGCCGGTTTCTACACTAAAGTCCACGCCATGTACAAGTACAGTGCAATCGCCGCGGGGTAAACTGGATCGAGATTCCTGCAGCCGACCTTGCGGTGTCGCAAGTTTGTGGCCCTCATGAATGTGACTTTGCCATCTCGCGATTCTAATCCTGTTTCTCGCAGGAGTTTTATCAAAAGCTCTTCCCCTTGTGGAAGTTTGAGAATCCAGCCCAAAACCCCCTTGAATTCATGAGATTGTTCAAGGTGGAGGAGCCAGACTGTAAGGGATCAGCTGCGCACACCTCACAACATGTTCCGTGCTAAGTTGCCATATTCGCCCAGACATGGAAGGATCCATCATCAAAGTGAACGACTATACCAAAACATACACCAACGGTTCAGAAGTACGGAGCTCAGGGATTGTTCCCTACTTTCTCGTTGAGTCGCTTGACGAGGTTCGCATGCCAGCTCGTCTTTATTTTGCAAATGTTGGATTGCTAATGTCAAGCCGCAGGCGCAGCAACAAGTGACTGCTCTAGGTGGCTCCGTCGTGCTGGAGAAACAGGATGGGCGAGGCGACGGGTGGTACGGCAAATATCTAGATCCTGACGGCAACGTTTTCTGTCTGTGGGAAGTGCGCGTGAAAGAGTAATATGTGAGCCGCCGCAGGCACCTCGTCGGTTACACGACGAGCAACAATTTTGGTTCTAGATCAAGAACAAACTTTGAACACGTCCGCAGGACCTGAAGAATTGAGAGCTTTCTCCCCCTAATCAACTACAAAGGCCGGACCGAGTGACCAACCAAGCACAACTTCCGCCAACGTGACGATTTTACACACCCAAGGGTCGCAAGCTTGGATACAGCTCTAAAATAGTTGGAATCTAGTGGTGAGGGTAGGGGAAGGAGTTCCGTTTGCTAGTGATCAACAAAGGCATCCATGAGAGCTACCAGCCACTCTATCTTAAACCGCCTACTTGCTGTCTGTCCCTTCATTTCCTAAGTGCTAGACGCAATACTTGAAAGTTAACCACGTATTCTCTACAGGGTATGAAATCGTTAAGCAGCAGTCTGGCGGGATTAGTTTTCCACTTTGAGTCTATTTTCTTGTATTAATTCTCTTAAGATCAGCATGGTTATTATAGCACTATATTTGATGATTGTAGAGTCGTATCAGAAGAATTTTACGGTTAGTCACACTATCTAAAACCAAGTTCAACATGCCGAGGGCCGGCTTGATAATCCGTTGTGAAGGGGGATTGTGCTACCCTGCTGTATGGGAACTCTTTTGGGCAGGGAGTATAAACTCGAATTCATCTGACATGATTGGAACGGGATGTTGTCGGTGCGGACATTGTAATTCTGCCATCTGCGGCAACAGCCGGAAGACTTCATGCACGTACTCTGCTCTGGCCGGTATCGTGAGGTTCACGTTCACGGAGCTATGAAGTGTCGTTGGACTTTTGATACTGTACAACCTCGTCTAGAGTGGAGATAGATTCAACCTAGGCGCTCTCGTGTAACACCGCGGTGTAAGAACGACGACACCGCCAGATTCGATCTGTCTGGTCATCTACCACGAGAAACGTAAGGCTACTGAGTAATTTCCTGCCAAACCTTGCGTTATTTGTTGACTTTCTTGGCGTTGGGCCCTGAAATTGAAAGTGGTCAAGTAAAGGATGACCAAGCGCAAGTTTAAATAAACTAAGGAGTGCTCCTAAATACTCCCCAGGCCTACCACAGCAGCAATTTTTGCTTCTCAATGCTCCCACCGTGATAAGCTTCCAACTACATCACTTGCTTACGTACCTCTAGGCTGTTCTATGCGTAGAGAGGTACGAGTTCCTTTTTTTTATTGTCATATCTTGAAGGAGAGATCATACTTGAATCGGAAGTGAAACGGTTGTAACTTTCAAGCGCCATCTACACACAATCGCGCAAACAGACCTTGGTGTTCCGGCCACGACGCCACCCATCATTATTCACCGACCACCAAACGCGGCAGCCCAGTCCAAGACCACCGATTTGGTTTTAGATGACGGAGAATGAGGATGACATATAAACCATGAAAAGATGATTTGCTTTATAATGAAGAATAGAAACAGAAAAGAAGAATTGAAGATGAGACGACCAAGGACTAACACGAAAGAAGGCTTATGTTATCAGTCTGCCTTTGCTGACAGCCCCAGTATTTCCAACCTCGGCAGTATCCACCTGGGAAGCTAAGCTAAGCTGGCGATAGCTATGCATGGATGGATTGAGGAGGAAAGGTTGACGGCGGGCTGGATTTGGAAGATTCGCATGACAGTCTTTTTTTTTTTTTTTTTTTTTTTTTGTGCGGAAAGATCATCATTGACCAGGTGTAGATGTAAATGGAAAAAGAAACAAATGAATGCTTGCACCGGGTAGGCTCTCGCATCGAGGGCTGCATTGTATTAGAAGGCTTACAAGACTAGTAAGCTATGCCATGGGTAGAGGTACAAGAAAAGAGCTAATAACAAAGTTGGTTTTTGATTGCAGGGAATGCCTCGCATGCACTATGCTCGCGGCATTATGCCAGCCTGCGTGATATATATATATATATATATATATATATATCAATGTTGTCACACCTGTCCACTGGACGTATTTCTCCTGCAAAGTTGAAACAATCAAACATAATCATTTGCCAAGAATAATGTGCCAAAAAGAGCAAAGTCGTCAAAGTCGTCAAAGGAGTGTCGTCTTGGGGGCTTTGAAAAAGCCATTAGGTGGTCTCGGGGACGGGACCGAGAACATCATCAACCATGCCCTTCCAAAAGTCGCGAATCATGTGGGCGTGCTCGTCGGCGCTGCTCTCCGCCGCCGGCGCGTCGTGAACAAACTTGAGCTCGATGCCGTCGAGCCACAGGCCTTCGACGGCAGACAGCGGAGTGGCGGGGGCGACGCGATCCGGCTCGGCGGCGAAGATGGTGGGTTTGGAAAAGGCGGTCTCGGGGACGGCCGGCGCGGGGGCATGGGAGGCGCCGTAGTTGTCGGGGAGAAGAGGCACGCGTGGGCCGGGGGTGGCGGCAGAGGAAGAGGAAGAGGAAAAGTCCATCGAGGGCAGGACCATGGCGTCAAGATGCAGAGGGGGCACGCCGACCTGGCTGGCGCTCGAGTGGAAGGTCTGCATGAGGGGGCGGGGACGGTTGGCAATGCTGGGCTGGGGTGCAGGGCGGTGGGTGGTGGTGATGCCGCGGGACTGGGGCGAGTTAGTTGTCAGCTGATTCTTGCACAAGGATGGATTTGCCCGGGAAACAAGGGGACGGACCGAGGGTGGAAAGGGAGGGCAAAAAGGCGTACATACCTTGTTGTGCTCGCGGTCGCGGAGAAGCTCGGCGTACTTTGGCATCAGCGGGGCGCCGCCCTGGTGAGCGGTGCTGTCGAGGAGGGAGCCGCTGCTGCGGGAGATGGTGGCCGGGGCGGCGGTCGAGCTGATGGCGCGGGACAGCTTGGCAACGGGAGCGGTGACTCTAGACATGATGGGGGCGGTGACGTGGTGATGTGTGCGAGAAGAGAGGGATGGGCTAGTTTGATGGTTTGCCGACGCCCCGTGTAGATGGATGCAGGCAGTTGATGGAGGTTGAGTAAGCAAGTCTGGCAGACTTGAGAATGTATACTTTCAAAGTGTTTGTCTTTTTATTTAGGACATGTACGCAGGGCTAAGCAGAAGAAGGACAAGAAGAAAAAGGAAAGGGAGATTGGAGAGGAGGAGGGGGGGGAAGAGGGATGGGATGAGAAAGGGCGCGTGACGGAGGCTTTAAATGTTGAAGTCGTTTGAGTTGTTGGCAGTGATGGGCTGATGGAGGGTTTGGCTTGTGCGACGTGGGCGCTGGCCTACCTATGCTAAAGGGGTACCTGCAGGACGGCGGAGAATTGGGCGAGGCGACGAGGTACCGACTGAGACATGGGCTTTGCTGGGTAAGGTGAGAGAGAGGCATCCTGATTCTTTGGTGAGCTTTAGTGAGCTTTTAGTGAGCGGGCCCCGCTGTAGCAAGCAGCTGTGTCCTTTACAGGTGGGGGGCAGCATGTTGACTTGGAAGGTGAGACGATTCCTGGCAATAAATGATAACTGGGAGCAGTAATCCGTACGGATTACTGCTGGGACTTGCTATTTAGAATGAATTGCATGACTAACTTAGTAGTTACTCCGTCCGCTCCGTACGTGCCTACCTATTGCACCCACCCCCTTCCTTGTGCATCTTTGTAGTCTGTGGTTTTGGTGGCCAGAGGCATCTCAACGTATCAAACGTCGCCTCCCCCCCTTTGCCAACGTTATTAGCGGGTCCTCGCCTAACTAGGTACGGAGTACCTTTTGATATCACGGGTTTGACGGCTTCGACAACAGCTGCGAATACGAAATACAAGACGCAAACATGATACAGATTATGCGAGCTTCTGATCTGCAAATATTACTGACCTGAGCATAATGGGTAATGGAGAATCAAAGAAGATACACCACACACATGCACTCCTTTTCCGGGTTCCGAAACCCGCTGCTCGTCTCCCTCGTAAGACATCACTTGAAGCTTATTTTTGTATTACTCCCCCTCGCACCACCATGGCCTGTCCGCCGTAGTAATGGTGCATGTTCCGCCAAGCGAACTCGTTCCATTGGCTTACTCGCACCAAAACTTTGCGCGGGCTTGTCAAAAGAAAAAAAAAAAAAGATGGGAATCGGAGAAATAATAGTAATCAATAGTTACTCGTGCTGCAGCCTCTCGGTCATTTTTTTTTTTTCCTCCTGGCACGCATTTTCCCGCGAGCCCATCTTTGGCTGCTGTGGGTGGGGGAGGGCTAAATTCCCCGGCCTCGCGGGCACTTGAAATATCGTTGAAACAAAACACACGATTCCCCCCTGTTCTGCTTTCTTTTTCAACATCAAAGGACAACTCCTGCCAGAGCGGTCTAGACGTCCAGGAATAGCTACATTGTTGGGGAAAACGAGATGATTGGACCGGGGGCCTACATATATGATATGATACATGAACATCTAAATTGTACCGAGTCGCTCGGTCCACTCGGGGCACGTTTCCGGATTACCACCCTCCCCGGCCAAATCCAACTCTTCAACCATGTTGGGGGATCTACCTTGCCTAGCCTGCGCTTCTGCTTCTTCTTCTCCTTCTTTTTTTCTTCTTCTTCGCGGTCGAGGCTGCCACCAGAAGCTTCCACCGCAGTGTGTAGCTAGGGATTCCGAATGCTGACCACAACAAGCAAACGCACACAGAGGACAACGCCGCTCGGCTCGCTGCGACATCTTGCAGCATGCCCACGCGCCAGGAAGATTTAATAATATTATAGGTCGGGATTCGTTGTCATCTCGCGGCGGGCAAGGAAACCCGCCTGTCCATTTGGATCCAGGCTTGGAAGTCTGACATGACGGCTGCCTCTTGGAACTCGTTGGCCCTGCATGGTCTGCTTACATCCGAGATCCCGTGCAGAGGCGTCGGCTCGGCCTCGAATCACAATGGCACTGATCGATTGCGGGGATTTTTCTTTTTTCTTTTTTCTTTTCTTTTCTTTCTTTTTTTTTTTTAAAAAAAAGAAGAGAACAAAACACAACACACTCGCAAATACAAGCCCGTGAGCCTTGTCATGTTTCTGTCTCTAAAGAGGCCTCACCACCAGCGTTGTTGGGTGCCACCCATGTCGGTCCTCAACCAAAATCTCAGACAACCCCACGGCATTAAATAGTCTATCAAAGGTCATGCAAGGGTCTGAGTTTTAAAGGAACTTTTTCTTTTTTTTTCCCTTTCTTTTTTTTCTTTCTTTCTTTCTTTTTTCTTTCTTTTTTTTTTTCAACTTTTTGCCGTCTTCTTCAAAGGCACACCACGTTAAAAGCATCACCATCTCAGGCATCAGCATACCAGTCTTGTGATTACCCACTGCGACAACTTGAATTGAGATTTCCCCAAAGTGACGCTATTATTAGCTTCAGGCTTCATCTCGGCATCTTACCTGCCAAGACGCGCTATTACGGTAGATGGGGTGTCAGAGCTTCTGCGACCTCTTGGCGCACCATGATGCAAGCATAATTTTTTGCGACACACTAGTAGCCATGATCTGAGCGCTACTCATTAATAGTGAGACGCTGCAAAAATGGCAACATGCCCCCCCCCTTTTCCTTGATGTTTGAGGAGGGGGGGGGGCTGTGAAATCATTTGTAGATCTTGAATCCCCGCAATCGTCCTTGACTATTCGTAATCTGGGCCGGCGGCCTCAAGACGCTACACGGTTGTAGGCCTATCCTTTAAATTAGCTTCCTTTGTCTGCCAACCCCTCCGTTCTTGCTCTCCGCTTCCACTTCCGGTCCAATCTTGAACCCCCCCCCCCCCCCCCCCCCCCCCCCCCCCCCCCCCCCCCGCCCCCCGCCCCCCCCCCCCCCCCGCCCCCCCCC